>LKNJ01001096.1:0-126443 GCA_002120245.1 Maccullochella peelii | reverse complement strand
CATATATATATACATAATATATATACATATATATAATTTATATATATATTATTTATATATTATGTTTATTATATGTATGATTATATATTTATTGTATGTATGTATATTATTATTATATGTTGCACCTTCAAAGTGAATGGAGGAAAACACATTTTTGCAGATTCTTAATGACAATGCACTCAGTTTAGTACAAAACACTTTTTCCTTAAGCCTAAACACAAAGTCGCTCAGGTTTTCTTAAAGGGATAAGCTCCCTTCATAATGGTTAAGTACAACAAATTTTACATGTTACAATGTAATTTTTGAGTCCACCACTAGGAGTCACTAAAGCAAAACATTTTCATATTCTATACATAGTGGCTTTAATATTTAATAATATTCTTATTTAATAATTATTTATGATTTTCAAAATCTCCACTCAAGTGAAACCAACTATACAGACATTAACTTGTTGGAAAAAATATACTCTGTATTTTCAGAAAGAAATTGGGACTTTTACAAAATAGAACAAGGCAATATACTGTATGAATTGTGGAGCTACAAAAACTTACAGAAAAGTAATCATATGGTATGGATTCAGTTGATTGGAGTATGTTTCACTAATCAAACAAGATACTAAAATATGGTTTTAATAGTCCATAGCTCTATTTTCCACCAAACCCTCGAAAATCCACCATAGCAGAGCCAAAAATGCTGACAAACTTAAAGAGGTATTGTGTGCTTAAAACTCCACATAAAGATAAAAGTGAGCGTATCTTGCAGCATATTTAACCACATAGGGAAGAAAGAAGTGAATACATGTCAGTGCAACTTTCCTTTGACCCCACAGAGGTGTTGCATTACTGCAGGCTAGAGTGGGAGCGGTGCATCTGAAGAGACTCCCTGCAGCTTCAACCAATAACACCCCACATGATGCTGTCAAAGGGATGGAAGGCTGGAGCCATCGAGGGAGGAGTAAAACCTCCCTTATTGGCAGTGAGGAGGGGAAGACTGCTGTAGCTGAAGATATAGATGTAACAGCGCAGACTCCCCAGCTGCTTGTTTGGAGGAGTAGAATATGTTTGATGTGTGTTTGTGTGTGTGCGTGTGTGTGCTCGTGTATGATGTCCTTCTTTAATCTCTGTCAGCATGCTAGGCCTTCTGAGAGAGTCTAGCTGTCAGTGTGAGCTCTTGGTGGTGTCTGACTTAGATTTGTCTGTGTGTGAGTGTGTGTGTGTGTGTGTGTGTGCAGATATTCTCATTTCCATCTGCTGTGTGAGAATACACCCCTCCTCACACATTTCCCTATCCTCTCCTCCCCTCCGTTCTTGGAATAAGGCCCCCACTGGACATAAAGGACACATTTGTTCTCAACCTTGTGCCATGCTTCTCCGTGCCATTGTTCTGCAAGCCTACTGTTAATATCCGTTGCAAATCTGCTTACTTTCAGATTCCATCAATACGGGTGGGGCGGACAAAGAGAGCACTATATGGCCCGTTCAAGGCCCGAAGAAGGGATGCAAACAGAAGTTATCTGTGTTCCTTGACTCGGGGAGGGCGCTGACAATGGCAGCAGTGTGAGGCAGAGTGGTGATTGATCAGTCTGATGTTGTGCTGTGTGGGATGGATGTCGCAGACAGAATCAAACAAACAAAGGTGGAGAGGAAGTGGCATGATTTAGTTGATGGGATTCAGAAAGGATGAATATGAGCTGAGTGGATGTGGTGGGTCTATGTGTCCCTCCCTGTAATCCACAAATGATTTCACACTGTGTCATGATTAAGGTCGATAGAAAGAAACAGAACCACCTACAGATTTCTTTTCCGCAAATCACCACCAAATTACATTCTGCAGGTTCTGTTTTAAGTTTATGTTTTAGTATTTCTCAAAAGCAGAGCTGCTCTGTCTGGGTGCAGAAATAATTACATTTGATTAAGTTGAATTTCAATGGGCTGATTCAAGCAAAGCTATTTGTCAGACCTGAATATCAACAAAAGATATTTGGTCAAAATATCACTAGAAATATAAGCAGTATTGGAAAATGGATGGTTGTATAAAAGGCAGTTACATAATTTTTCATTGAAGACCAGCTTGACATTTATGACATTGTTCAGGCTGCTAGTTTGGAGGAGAAACATGGCAGTCTATGTCCTCACCATGGCTAAACTGCATTCTTAAACCTGCACTAATCAATATTTTCATATCAACAATGGAAAAACTGACTATGTGTAATTAACATCAATGTCGTTTCCAGCAGCAGCAGGCAGCTGTTTTCAACAAAAAAGTAAAGCAACCATCCTGCCCAGCACCAAACAGCAGACAGACAAAGAACACAGCATAGCAGCTCCAGATATTTTCCTCAATAGTTGCTGGATACCAAAACAGACCTAAAAGGAGAGTGAATATCAGACTTACATCCGCCAGGTGGACAGACACATGACAAATGAATGCTAATGTTGCTCTGTGTCTGCTGCACGTGTAAATAAGCTATTTTCGTTTGCTAATACATTTGCCATCAACTTTCTAAAGGCATAATATGCCAGTGTTTCATTTACAGCTTGTTGCGCTGCCCCCAAGGTTTTTGTTACCTGTTGCCTTTTTGTCTTTTAAATCAAATTTGGCAGTTTAGTTCCAGCTGATACAAGTCAGGGTAAAGGATCACATGTATCTGACCCTAAACTCATTACAGAAAGAATGCAAAGCAGCAAAATGTTGTTTGATGTGTACCAAACCTCATAAGAAATGTTTGAGTTTGAATGATTTTTTGTACAGCAACAAAAGGATTACATTATACTCTTCGGGTTGTTAGTGTTCTATAGGATGAACTCAACGATTCATGGTGGTGTAACATGTAATACAACTTTTTAAGCTGGAATAAACTTTGAATGAGCTTTAAATGCTTGCATGAGAAAGTGGGCATAAGTAAGAAAAACAAGGAAGTATGAAGCAGTAAAACTGTACAGTGAAGCAGCTAAAATCTGGTGGTTATCAACCAGGAATTGAGGACGAATTTTAATGGTATTGATAGAATGCCACCTAATTTGATGAAAATGTTTGATGATAAGAGGATGTTATGTATCTATTGTAGGATGTTATGTATCTTTTGTATCTATAATGTATCTACTTATGTGTCTACAGCAACCCTGTCTGCAAAACACTGACCTGACAATGTATTCCTACAATAAACGACTAAGAACAACTAAAGCATGATTCATGTTTTTATTTTTAAGCAACACAACTGTAAAATAAACTTGAAAATAGACTTGAAGTGTAAAAATAGGCAGTGTTCAAATATGCTCTGAATGCCCACCATCCACCCTGACCACCGCCCTATGACTTCTGTGCGCTGGACTGGTGCCAGTGAACATATTCCAGGCAGCAATTACGTTTCTTCCAAAATGTGTTTGGCAAAAACATTTAGTGCTGTATAAAGAAAGTTGTGTACAGTAACTTATACTTTCAGTATTGTATTCAGCTAACACATGTACTTGTACTGATAAATAATAAAAAATTATATAAATGATAAAAATCATCCCAAGACTGGGGCTTGACCTATCTGGGTTTTAAGATAAGATAAAATATATGGAAGGATAGTGACACTCAGTTACTGAATGATGCACGATGTAACATTTCAGTCCTGTGAGGAATCTTCAGCTGATGAAGATCCCAAGTGAGACGTCTCTCTGATATGTCTTAATTGTAACAAAAACCTTTGTTACCATCTTCTTTTCAAGCCTGAGATCACAGCACAGTACATCAACAGCACATCACTCTTTTCTAACCTTGTGTCAGCCCTTCGTTTTTGATCTAACTGTTCTGTGACGACTTTAGACAGATAAGCTAGCTGTGATGGCCACTGATGCTGGGTCTGTTACTGATAGATGTGTCTTGCTTGATAATGCTTTAATCTCTTTACCTGCTTCCCCCTAATAGCCATATTGGAAAATGTGTCCTCTCTCATGTGCACATGGCACACAGTTTGGCACTGCAGGAAAAGTAGCATTACTGAACTTGAATCCTGTCTTCTACTTCTTTAAAGGTGGATGAAGATGAAAAACGGTTTTCTTCTTGGTGCTGACAAGACTTACTGTAAATGCTAATTTTAGATCCTGACTGAGCGCCAAGACCTTACCTGACCTGTTTGATCTCTTATTCACCTGCATCATTTCTTAAGAACTGTAATCTCTCTTTAGATACTTTAAGTATATGAAGGCCAAATGAGATGCTTAGCAGTGACAGGTTGGCAATGGCAATTCTCTAAAGTATATTAATTGCATATGCTTTATTAGGTCTGAAATTCAGATATTGATTTGAGCTTTGCCTTCTCAGGAAAAACAGGCTAAGAAGAAATTACAGATGATTGGTTGCAAATGTACAATGAAACTTTCAGTGTGATATACGTAGATCCAGCAGACTCCACACAAGAGATAAGCCTAGCAGCTGGAAGTTGGACAAATCAGAAAACTATTGGGCTATGATTTAGATGTTAATAACCACTGATGTGCACAGACTCAATGGGGCACCTCTTCTATATACAAGGTCGGAGCTACTCCTTGTTCACATGTAGGGAATCAGGAGTGGCAGGCTGTGTCTTGCCTCTCATGAGTCTGTAGCTTTCAGATGTGTCGTTAAGCACATAATTTATATTATTATATGATGACTGGGCAATTATTTACTGACTGTACTAGTGCAAGCTAATTTTCCAGTGGTTACTTACGTACATGGTAGCTCCTAGTTTTGCAGTGTATTTACCTTGCAATATGTACTGTTGAAAATGTACAATGCAACTGTATCAGTGTTTGAGCCAGTTCCCCCCCCCAATGTTGTGCCATTGGGTTTTGGTCACAGCCGCTGGTACAAGCACGTGTATTGATGTTCAATTGACAAAGACTGGCATCTTGTCTCTTGTCAAAACGGCATGTGGGTGGGGCATTTGGACGCTAAAGCCAACAACAAGGGAACTCAAGTGCCTCAGCGTGGTTTTTCAGCTCTGACTGGTTCATGGCTGAACCAACTGGCTGTAAAGTTAGTCAGGTTCATACATGATGAATGTCTTATCCAAGTGAATACCTTTTGAGCCTTACCAGAACAGAATGAGCAGGAAATAATTGTTGGGTTCAAATTAAAGCTGGAGTGCAGAACTATTGTCTCCCCCTTCTGGTGGTAAGAGTAATTAAACAAACACTGTCAATTCATGCTCATGACGTGTCAATTCATGCTCATGCCCCCCCCTTCTTTTTTTGACTGTAATCCATCCTCTGAATGCTGAGTTTCTTCTTTTTCTTGGTGCTTCTTATGTTTTTCCTCCAGACTCCTAGTTGCTGTAGCCTACTCCGTCGCTACAGTTGCCCCCCTCAGGTCTGGCAAACCAGAGCCATGTATTTGATTCAATTCAATTCAGTTTTATTTATATAGCGCATATCATAACAAAGTTATCTCAGGGCACTTTTTCATAAAGAGCAGGTCTAGACCAACTCCGCAACCACCGATCCAGACTCCACAGCTCCGCAATCACCAATCCAGACTCCGCAGCTCTGCAACCACAGATCTAGACTCTGCAGCTCCGGAGGCAGAAACCCTCGGAGAAAGCAACAGAAGGAGAGAGAGAAAGAGGGGAGAGAGCAACAGAAGGATAGATAGAAAGAGGAGAGAAAGGGAAGCAGTTGAATTAGTAACAAGCATTAATGTGATGAAAGTGCGTACAGATGGAGAGGGAGAGGAGGTGAGAGGAGCTCAGTGCATCGTAGGAAGTCTCCCGACAGTCTAGGCCTATAGCAGCATAACTAAGGGGTGGCTCAGGGCTCACCTGAGTCAGCCCTACTATAAGCTTTATCAAAGAGGAAAGTCTTAAACCTACTCTTAAATGTGAGGAGGGTGTCTGCCTCCCGTACACAAACTGGGAGCTGGTTCCACAGAAGAGGAGCTTGATAGCTGAAAGCTCTGGCTCCCATTTTACTTTTAGAGACTCTAGGAACCATAAGGAACCCTGCATTTTGGGAGTGCAGTGCTCTGGTAGGGTAATCGGGTACTATGAGCTCTTTAAGATATAATGGTGCCTGACCATTAAGGTAGGTGAGGAGAGTGTAGAGAAGCTAATATGGGAGAAATATGATCCCTTTTCCTGGTTCTTGTCAGTAAATGTGCCACAGAATTCTGGATCAACTGGAGCGTCTTAAGGGACTTATTGGGGCAGCCTGATAATAGGGAGTTGCAATAATCCAGTCTAGGCGTAACAAACGCATGGACTAGTTTTTCTGCATCTTTTTGAGACAGGATGTGCCTGATTTTTGCAATGTTACGTAGGTGAAAAAAGGCAGTCCTTGAAGTTTGTTTTATGTGGGAATTAAAGAACAAATCCTGATCAAAGATAACTCCGAGATTCCTTACAGTGGCGCTGGAGGCCAGGGCAATGCCATCTAGAGTAGTGGTTCTCAACGGGGGCATTCAGAGAATGTCGGGGGGCGCTGGAAGCAAGATTTTTGAAAGGGGGGCGGTGAGGTGTTCTTGGGGGGCATTTGAGTTTACACCAAAGATTAACGACAAGAGGAGTTGAAACTTGCAACTTTTTGCAAAAGAATGTGGTCTGCAACATTCTGAAACCTGCCAGTTTACACCAATACGACCAGACGAGACAGTGTATCATTTCTATAGCAACGACTCTTTACTTCAGCTGTGTCAGCTTTCTGTAGCACAGCTCCATGCTGCCTTCACGGGAACCGGACGTCAGAATCAGAATCAGAATCAGATTTATTGCCAAGTAGGTTTTCACATACAAGGAATTTGCTTTGGTGAATTGGTGCATAATCAAGAGAACCATGTATAAAATTTCACCAACATGCCATTTACTGGGTCAGCTCAGGAAAATGGACACTCTCTTCCTTGGTGTTCCCCGTGGAGGAAATGAAGAGTTTCTTCCTCTTGAAAGCATTCATTTGTACACCGTGAACGCCGTGTTATCGCCGTGGTTACATATTTACAAGAAGGATATTCCGCTGTCGGACATCCCGTGAAAGCAACTTAGAGTCAAGCATCCACACTCACACTATAACACTATTCAATTCATGTGGCTTTATTGGCATGACTGCATACAAGACAACGTTGCCAAAGCATATTAACACAAACTATATAATCATCATAAACATTTTTTAAACAATATAAAACCAGACACCTGCCACCTGACAAGCTGAGTCACAGCAACATCAGCCGGCTTGATTCCAGCTGAGACGGGAGTTTACCGCTGCAACTTTTCTCTGCAGCCTTCTTTTGCCTAGTCATGAACTTTAAGTCTTCATTAAACATCTTTAATAAGTCTATGAATAAAAGGAAATGTGAAATCCCAAAACATGGGACATTTACCAGGTTTAAGTTGCCTGGAATAGCACAAAATATTGTCAGACCAAACTCCATTCAAAAATACACTTAATTCTGCCCTATTTAATGCCAAAAAGTCACATGCTGGATAATAAGTGGCATATGTGCATTATAAATATGAAGAAACATTTAGTGAACTAATTAGCAATAAAATAACCAGTTCAAAATCGAATAGTCAAAAAATCTGCACCAAGAACAATTTGGTGGTTACACTCATTGCAGGTGTCTGAGGCTCTTACCGATGATCGCCTCCTCATTTACATCGACCACCTGAGGATAGTTAAGGCCGATATGGATGGGTGGTGCAGCCCTTTCAGGCGGACCTGACCAAATGCCAGTCCACTATCCCGGTGCATCTTGTCGATATCCAGTGTGACAACGAGGCCTAGGATACTTCCTGCACCTCCTGCTGGGGCAGCATGTGGGTCAAATATGCCCAGCATTACCCGGCTTTCTAGGAGAAGACCAGGCTGCTGCTTCTTGCTTTCCCAACAACATATAGTTGAGCAGGGATTCAGCCAGGTCCTCCATGCAGTCCAAGTACCGCAATCGCTTCTCTGCAACCCACAGTGCTGATTTCCTTTGAAAGTTAAGACAATCCTGTTATTTGGCATTCAATTACATGCTTTTTTTAATGATATAATGCATAATAATAATAATAATAAAATATATAATATAAATAATAATAATCAGAATAATAATTATAATACTACTACTGATAATAAACACTAATAATAATCAATATTAATATTCAGGGAAGGCAATTAGCCTACATTTTATTTGATGGGGGGGGCGGTAAGGGACCTGGATAATAGATAGGGGGCGATGGCCCAAAAAAGCTAGCAACTGTCCACTGTCATGAAAAATGACATTATGAAATACAATGTGTCATTGGGAAAATGCCACTATGAAATAAAACAGATTCCAGGAACAGGTTCCATATTGTTTAATGTGTGTTATATTTATTTGTGTAGGAATGTATCCCTTCAGCTAAAAGTCTCATACCTATCAAACCGTTCTCTTCTCCAACATCATGCATCAGAGCAAAAGCACGGACTGGAGACATTTTCTGAGGAGATATGATGGTTCTGGCTTTAATTAGTACAGCCTGTATTAGTAATGTCATCTATTCTTTACAGGCTATGCTAATCTATGCCAGAATCAGCAATGCAATGGAAGCTGAGGATTGAAATCTGTTGGAATGTTTTTTTTATACTTCGTCTAGCACCATTACGGTGCACACTATGCTGTCTTGGTTGTTAGTCTGGAGTCAATGATTAAGCATGTTTAGGCCATTTTCATCATGGAATAAAATGCAAGGCAGAATCTCCAATGCAGCGGAGGCCACTACAAAGCACTGGTGCAGGAAATATTAATGTTCTAAATCAAAATTCATTAGGGTGCTGTGAGTGCACTATTTCTTTGTATATAGTTGTCTGTAGTGTAGTCTGTTCACGTGCAAACTCACTGTGCAAACGAACAGAGAGACTGTCATCATTGGTGACTTGACAGAAAACATCTGTGTCAGCTGGAGGCAGCCAACAACATTAGACAGACAGACTGAGGAGATTCCAGTGTGGATAGTGGGACTCATACCGAGGATACAACGAGGACCCTGCTGGATGCTGATAATGCGGTGATCAGTGGCAGTTCTTGATTGTGCAAGAAATTAAAAGAGAAAACAAAAAAACAGATGGAAGACTATAGAAGAGATAAAGATAGTTGGAACTGATGCAGTATAAAATTCATGCTCTAAATGTGAAATGTCCTAAGGAACATTACATGTGTAAAAATACAAAAACAAAAAACAGTTTATTATGTGGAACTGTAACAACATATATGATCAACTAAGTTCTTATGTGTTTCTCAAATCTAACAGGCCCAAATGCAGAAACTTGGTCAAAAGGTTCTAAGGGTTCTTTCACACGCAACCTGAAAGCTGTCAATCGTACCCTGGTGTGGACTAAACAAGGGGACTGGGACTGTCTGAAAGGGAAGGCCCTGGTCTGCTTCCAAGTGGTGCAGTTCATGGTGGTGTGAAAACAAAACAGTCTAAGCACAGGATTGTATGACAATAGATATATTATTTTAGCATGAATTAAAAAGCTAAACTACTATTTAATCCATCTGCTGATCATGAACTGTGAAAGTAGTCCCCCCCATCTCTCTAAGCGATGTATATCCCATATTTATACAAGATTATCTTGGAACCCAGATGAGTGATGTGTGTGTGGGGATTTTCCCTGATATATCAGTAACTATCCTCCCATAATAATACAGTAAAATATGCCTCATTTATTATAAAAGGCGGTGGATTGTGCATTTATGTCAACAAGGCTTGGTGTACAGACTCTGTCATTGTTGGAAGACACTGCTCAGCTAACCTAGAGGTTCTCATGGTTAAGTGTAGACCTTTCTATCTGCCGAGGGAGTTTACTTCTGCAATGATAACAGCTGCATATATACCCCCGGACACTGGCGCACCTCAGGGCTGTGTGCTGAGCCCGTTCCTCTACTCCCTCTTCACCCGTGACTGCAGGCCTATGTATGGATCCAACTCCATCAGAAAGTTTGCAGACGTCACCACGGTGATCGGACTCATCAGTGACAATGATGAGTCTGACTACAGGGCAGAGGTAAAGCACCTAGCCGCATGGTGCGCTGACAATAACCTGTTCCTGAACACCAGCAAAACCAAGGAGCTTATTGTGGACTTCAGGAAGGGAAAGGGAGACACTCATGACTCCATCCATATCAACGGCATGGCTGTTGAACGTGTCTCGAGCTTCAAATTCCTGGGGACCCACATCTCAGAGAATCTGTCCTGGTCAACCAACACCTCTAGCCTGGTCAAGAAGGCCCATCAGCGCCTCTTCTTCTTGAGGACACTGAAGAAGAACCACCTGTCTGCTGACATCCTGGGTAACTTCTATCGCTGTGCAATAGAGAGCATCCTGACCAACTGTGTCACAGTCTGGTACGGGAATTGCTCTGTCGCTGACCGCAAGGCACTGCAGCGGGTGGTGAAAACCGCCCAACGCATCACAGGGACTCCACTTCCTGCTATTGAGGACGTCCACAAGAAGAGATGTCTTCGCCGGGCACGCAGCATTNGGGTGACTTCAACCATTCCAACCTCAAGTCAGTGCTTCCCAAATTCAACTAACATGTCTCCTGCCACACCAGAGGGGATAAAACCTTGGACCATGTTTATACTAACATCGTTGGAGCCTACATGGCAACCCCCCTCCCCCACCTGGGACAGTCAGATCACCCTTCTTTGTTTCTCACCCCTAAGTACACACCACTCATCAACTGTGTGAAGCCATCTGTGAAGACCATCAAGGTATGGCCAGCAGGGGTAGACTCTGTACTCCAGGACAGGTTTAAAGACACAGATTGGAGTATATTTGCCTCTCAGGCTACCTGTGGCTCTCATACAGATATTGACTCTTACACTTACTCAGTATTGGAACACATCAACACCACAATTGACAGTGTTACCACAGAGAGACAGATCATCACATACCCTAATCAGAAGCCATGGATGAACAGGGAAGTGCGGCTTCTACTGAGGGCACGCAACAAAGCCTTCAGATCAGGTGACGCACAGGCCTACNCGTCTAGTCTTAGCATGGGTAGATATACACAAGTCAGCAAGATCAGCAGGACATGGGAGCTGCCTCTCCCTCGGCAGATAATGGGAACATTAAAATGCCAATCTGGGATTTTGTGAGTCCATCAGTTATGCATATTAATTCTTATATTCCTCAACAGTATGGGTTGTATTGTAGATGGAAAATATTCTCTGAGCAATCTTTTTTTTTCAATCCAAAGTCATTTAATGCCTCTAATCTATTAGAGCTGTATTTCTCCTATGTTTGCAAACCAGATAAAAATAAATCATCTAACTGTAAGTTCAATGACAGATAAAGACCTCCTCCTTTTAATGTCCTTAATTCATGCATCCACAAGTCACTACTTTACTTTGACAGTGAAAAACAGTCTCCTTCCCACCATTCTCCTTCTGTTTGTTGTTGTTAGATTAAGTATCAGGTGCTTAACATTGAACTGTGCACACCAAAAGATAAAAAAGGTAAGAGAGATACAGTTACATATTTAGGAATATTTGCCATTTGAAAAATGTGTTTTCAACTGCTGGAGTAGTGCCAGGGGAACAATTTCAAGGCACACATCCTGGCACATCCTGTCAAGAACACAACCTAATGGAGGCTTTATAAATTATGATGGCAACATCCATTCCTGCTATCAGCTCATTTCAAAGTGAAGGCTGGTGAGGCAGAGCTGTATCAAATGAACCTGGAGCAGACGTCTCATTGCTGTTTATCACACAACCCCTGGCAGGTCTGCTGGAATAGCAGACTATCAAGTCAACTAAAACATAATTACTTTGTTTATGTACTTCCTGTGCCCTGCCTCCAAGGGCAGATGTGACCCAATTATGACAACTGAGTGACAACTGACTCTTCGTTGCTTTGCTAATGCCTTCCTTGCAATATCAACCTTAATACGTTAAATAACTCGACTAATGTTAACTAAGTAATGATGCATATAAATTGATCATTTTGTGGCCAATGGGGGGCAGAAGAGCTCAAAGACAAGCTAACAGACACAAAGCTCTGACATATTAGTGTCTTGTAAAGTTGTTAACATGTTAGTTAACAGACGAAGAAATATAGTAATCGTATATTCACATTTCTGCTGACTTTATTAATATAATCTAATATTCACACTACTTTTAGCTATGTTTTGGTCTCCACCTACTCCTGAGAATCTGAGTGTTTAGCTGCTAGCTGTTAGACATTTTCTTTAGCTAGATGTTATGTCTGGCTGCTGTTTGGTGCTAGGCAGGTTGCATACAACTGGTTTATCAGGTGTTTTTTTGTGTGAAAATGGCTGCCTGTTGCTGCTAAATTACGGGGCTGTTGAGGGCATTGAGACTGAACCATACAGTAAATGTGCCGTACAACCAAAACAATGGGTGATAATTACTTGAGGGTTTCTCACTACGAGAGATTTCAATGTCATTTGATTCAATGTGAATATAACAAATATTTAGATAACTAGTACTAAATTTAAATTCCTTCACAAACCACAAAAAGTTAATGCACCACAGTGAAGCCTAATGCTTTCTCTTCAGTTACCATTTTGGATTTAAACAGTAATTTCTTACACATTGAGGCAGTGGAACGATCCGACTGCAGTCGTACCTGACACATCCTCTGAGTGCAGGTTGCCACTAGCACTGATGGTAATTTTCTCTTCTTTATGTTGCTGATGTATTGTGTTCTAAGTGACATGTGTCATGATTTTCCTTTGCTCTCTGTACTATATTGCCTGTGGTGTTTCCATGATAAAAGGAATGTTCTCTGTTGTATCAACACAGTCTGACATACAAGTGTGATAACAGGTGAAATTTTCAGTTTGCTATATACCGCTTTGTATTACTCTAAAGGTTTTCCCTCAAAGAAACCCCTACCAAGCACGCGGTGAAGCCAAGACTTCTGTCTACATACCCTCCAATATGTTGTCGAGGCAAAACGGCCCCCTGAGGCCATGCACATGATTGGGGCCGGTGAAATTAGATTAACCGTCAGCTTCCCACTGTGTTTGTTGTGAGAGATCCTGCTGCCAAATGTTTGACAAGAATGTCACACGGAAAGCCGCCGCCACTCCGGCAAAGCTGCCAGCCCTGGCATCTGACCCCTCGGCGCGTCCGAGCAGCTACAAGTGCTTTCCATCTCCTCTGACTGCTCAACCTGTCAATCTGCCTATTCAAAGGTTTCCCCTTTCCCCAGGAAAAGCTCATTTTCCCTTCCCCTTGGCCCAGTCAGTAAGTGTCACTTCAGTTTAGATTTCACTGCCTCCCTGCAGCCTTGCACTAAAACTCCTGTGGAGGGATTTCTGTCTGCTGTTGTGGACCTGCTGTCCAATTAAAACTGTAGGGGACAGGGGATTAAAAAACAACTTTCCACTGAGTAGATGGGTCTACGCCTCTGTCCTACACCAACACACGGCAGTAAAACTGACTTCACATTGAGACTTTGAAATGTGTACTTAAAGCAAACACCTGAAAAACATTCAGAAAATAATATTTAGACAATGTAGAAAACAAAAAAGCCCAAAGCAAATATGTATCCCTGATCAGTCATGTGGACAGATTTTCATGGTGTGTTGACTGGATCCTTTTTTTTTCTGTTTTAAATGCTCAATACCCAGATGTCCTCTGGTGAGCTGCCTGTTTAACAGAATCTCGTTAGGCCTGTGGTCTGCCAAAATCACGGAGGGGTTGAATCTTAATACAGCCTGATGCTTGTCTAGCTCCCAATCTGCTACAGATTGCAGGCCTGTCTGTGAGAGTAATGAGAGACTGGTTCTGCCACAGAGATTTCCTCAAAGACCACTGGATTAGGAATTCACAGTAGCCGCAGCCTCTGCAAGACTGTAACCCCCTTTTCTCTGCAAATCAATTCTAATTTTGCTCTCCATGTCGATATCCTGCTCATTGCTCTCTTTCATTCAGGCTTACATGCTGTGTCCCATCATCCAGTCTTTCAGCTATGTTACTTTGGTTAACTTGCTGACAACCTTGGTGGTTATTAAGAGGTGGGATGGCATGTTACTACATTAAGCAAGAGTGTCCTGTGTACCAATCTATTCAACAAACATCCACCCAAATTGCTTGTGAGTGGGAATCTCTTTAGCTTTAGCCAAAAGTATTTGGTTGAATTGTACATTCCTTGTCTTATAGACAATTAAAACGTTTTTGTTCTTGAAGTCCCTTAAGGCTTTAAGGCCCTTCTCCTATGGATGTCTCACAGCATTTTGTTGCTGTATTGCATTTTTTCTTGGTCTTCGCATCAGTTGTCAGGTTACCAATGTCAGTGAGTGAGAGCATGTTATTGCAGCAGAGAAATTGCCTGAGGCAACATATTAAAACAGGGTCACAGGCTAGCTTTCCCCAGGGCTCCCTGTCAAATTTTGATTTTGTTTTTAGATGTAACAAGTATGTTTCAGGTGAGGGTGAAATGTATGCGGAGAACCATCTCACCAGAATGAGAAACGATTGTTTAGAATGTGACTGCATAAAGAAATTAACGGTAGATACTTTAATTGACCTTGGACAAATAACCCCACAATATTGAGTAGTATTCTTGGACAGACATTTGCAAAGTACAGATTCACAGATGAAGAAATTAAACAGATGAATTGATAAGATGTTTTAGAACAACTTCTGTATACAACAACTTGAGTCATGAAGACAAACATATATTTTCCATTGGATCAAATCATTGTAACTTTGAAAGCTTCTTCATTTGTTCTGCATTACAGTCCATCATTCATTGGAGAAAATGGAAGACAGCACACACATAAATATTTGGTCACACATAGGAAGATAGATAGATGCAGTAGAATTACATAGCAAACTGGGGATGCATTAACCCTATCAGCCTAACATCAAAAACCAGAGCCTGTCTGCATAAAAGAAATCCTGACTTTCAACAACTCTAAATACGGCACCTTGTCCTCTGGCTACCATTTACTTCCCCAAATACAGAAACCAGTAATAGGTGCACCGTGTTTGTAGGATAAAAGGATTTTGGACACTTTTGGGAGTAATATTGGTGCAAAAAAACCTGGCCAAAGTAGCCCTGAAAAGGAAATGGCAGAATGTAGCTATCAACCCCATAATCACAAAATTGTCCTCAACAAAGGCAGCCAATGCTTTTTTGTCATTTCCTGTAGGTTATGAGTAGCCGAGTAGAAAATTGCCTGGCACGGGCTTACAGTTACGTACCTGCTTCTGTATCACCCCTGCACAATTATTTTGTTTGCTGAAGCCCATTTCTGGGACTCTGACTCACCAGGTTACATCAAATTTTCTGGATGGTAGCTTTTATCACAATAGCACTAATCACTCCTACTTCCTCATGCGACACTAAAGAGACATGACATAACAGGTGGGAAATCTCAAAATGGATGTGAGTTATTATTTGGAACAAAATAGATAGAGGGACTCCAAATGAAGATAGTGTAGCAAAATATCCTGAATATAGAAAAAAAAAATCATCCAATGACATTATGATTAAATTAGATTCACTTATTAATAATATTGTGGAGCAGCTTCATGGCAAAACTAACCACTAAAATAACCATTTTTAAAGCAGGAATAACATCACAAATAATGCTGGAAAATATCACCACACGTTATCCAAAAGGATGTTAACAAATTTTCAAACTGACCCAGGCAAAGACGAGACTGTCTGCACCCAGCAGGTGACTAAAACAAGTATCCTTTGCCAAAGGACGAGATTTCCTCAACAAGAAGAACAGAACAATGGGCACACACTCTGTCCCAAATGTTTTGTCTCAGGAATACCTAATGCACTGCTTTGCTGGAGAGAGGCCAGATAATAAAGCTCAGTCAGGATCAGCGAAGCCGGTCTCCACTGACTCTACCCTCAATGTTGGATGCCTCGCTCCCTGGGAGTCGCTGTACGTTATCAGTGATCATCAAAGGCACTGTCAGGAAAGTGTGGAACTGGGGCTTCCACAGGCTGTCCGAGACGCTAGATACATCCAAATGAGACAGGCTTATTAATTCTTCAAAAGCCACACGGCTTCCTTTTCCCCAAGACTCATTTTGGTACATTTAAGGATGATAAAAGCTCAGCCAGGGAGCTCTCCCGCCTCTTTCCGCTGTCTCCCCTTTTCTTTCTCACACATACATCATACATAATGCAGGCACATGCGTTCAGTTGATCTCAAGAAGATATTACTTCTTGCTTTAAAATAGCTGTCAAGTCTCAAAGTCTTTTGTAGGAATGGAAATAAGGACATTTCAGGGACAAAATTCAGAGTTAAAAGCACACACATAACTACTACTTGATGCGCATAGATACTATGTATCTTTTTCATGGCTGAGCTTCCTGCTTTTTTCTGCTGTCAGAGGCCAAATAGTGGAGTCAGACAGCTCTCAGTAATAAATGTATTTATGATATAACTATATGTCAAGAGAGCCAGTGCTGGAAAACTCTATGTGTGCTCAGCAAAACCATTCCCAGAAACAGAAAGTTTAAAAAAACCAAACTTCACTGTTGTTGAGTTTCTTCTGACACAGTTGCTATTCAGTGACAAAGTTGACATGTGAAGGAGACAAAGTCGCTCATTCTGCAAAATTAAGCAGCCAATTTCACTGGAAATCATAGACAATGAGAGCAGTTTTAATGGGGGGGGGCAGAGGAGGACAAAGCCTTGAAATTCATTACAACTTTTTTTGCATTTTCTTTCTATTGCTGCACATTGGATTATATGTGGAACATCAAAAGCTTTAATTATCTTAATTACTCCTACATTTGCAGGCAGGGAAGCTCCTTGAAACCAAAGGAAAATGCAAGTGTTTCTGTGGCAAAACTCGTCGTTAAAATGCACATAATTTGAATGTTATATGAGAACCTTAATTCATGGTTATCAAGGGGCCTCCTTCATTACAATTCAAGAGATTCCTTCGTGGTGGCCATATTTTCACATAATGAATGTGATTCTTTTCCTCCCTCAGTGCAATAACTAATTGCACAGACCTGCTGATCGCCCCCACCCCGCCTACACACCCAAAATTAATATTGAAAGTTTTTTGTTTACAACTGACAACATGAATATGAGAAAACTAATTTCTGTTCACTTTGTGACACTGATAAAGTGGGTGTAAAATATTTAACCCATCATGGATTCATGGAAATCCATACTAATAACTCCATATTAATCTGATTATAGAAATACTATACAACTATACTAATTGGAATTTCCATTGTTTCCCTTTCCATAACCAGCATAATGGAACCAGGCAGGACCAGAACTAGTAAAGGATGCATTTTCCTTCCTTAGCATTTCATAAAATAAGAAACTGAAAGTCCATACAGGCACTGTGCAGGTATTCGGAGCAGACCTGGCTTTCTCAGCAGTTAGCTTTTTTTGGAGTAGTAAGACAAAAGGAAACAGAGTGTCTGATGTTTTAATTTTTCTTTTGAAGAAACGCGGTTCAAACATCTGTTGCTTTCACCTGAATTCTTTCACATAGCAATTGGACATGAAAGTGCTCATGGCTCCTGTCTTGCTGATCATAATACTGGAAAGCAACAAAAACTCGCACATGATAAAATCTATTATGAAAATGGCTAGTGTCAAGTGCCTGAAATTATTAAAGAGAATAACTTAATACCAGAAAAGCAGTGTCTCGCTGCACTCTCTGGTTGAAAGTTTCAAGTCTGTTGCACCTCTCGACAGCCAGCATCTCTAATGGGTTGCAACTGTAACCAAATCCAACAGCGATGTCATGGTGTACTGACACACCCTGGAGTGCACTTTTACATCAATAGCAAGGTCAGATATTAAAGCACTGGAGGTCAGCAACAACAAGATTTTCTGGCTGGTGTTTAGTTCCTCTTTGTTTATGTAGGAATTAATAATTGGGGAAATTCATTTTTTCACTCTGTTAGTAATTTCGTTTTTTTTTTACAAACACAGGTCTGGGCATGCACAGAAAGCTATACACATGCAAATTAATGAGGAGAGATGTCAGAGCGATGTGCGAAGCACCCCGCACCCCACCCCGAGCAGTTAGGGGTTAGGTGCCTTGCCTTGTGAACCGGCATCTCTCCAACTACCAGTCCACCTCCATATCGACTGGTCCATGCTGGACTCGAACTGGCTCCGGTCCCGAAGCCAAATCCCTATGGACTGAGCTACTGCCACCCAATGTCAATTGATATTGGATATTTTTAATAGTATCAAGGAGGACCTATAGATTCCACTTGTTTCCAGGATTTGTTCAGTGCAGAGAGTGCTGGACACTGCCAATTGTGTTATTTGTACATATGAAGACATTGTGTAATCACTAGATTCGAGTATTTTAGTGTGCAAAATGCACTTTGCACCTAGGAATTTGGTCAGACTAAGGCAGTCTTGGTGAATCAGGGCATTAATCTGACTAACTTAATCACAGTAAGGCTGTAAGCCACAGCTAACGGAATAAGTTGACCAAAATGTTTTGGTGTGTCTGTTTACACGAAGGCTAAGGCTAAGGCTAATGCCTTGACTGCATCATGCTTCATGTTCTTGGTATGTATATTCTAAGTGGAAAATTAATGCAAACCCAAATAAAGTTGTCCACAATTTAATTGTACTATATATACAGAATTGTATTTAAAATTTTGCATAGCCACTGCTAAAAGGTCTATGAACGTGGGACAGCCTTAACGAGTGTCATGCCCTCTTGTCTCAGGAGTGCATTGGATAATGTGGTGGGGCTCACCCTGAGGTGCAGGGGATCTCACTACAAGGCCAGATGACACTTGTGCAGGTCGACTCTTTCGGGCACAAAGCCCAGTTGACTTGTTCAGCACAGCTAAGCCAGCAGCGACTGCCAGGGGGTTAGAGGTTAGCGTAAGCCGCTCTGGGCCACCACAGCCCACTGGCTCTGAACAGCTGGGTCAGCTCTGGGGCTGCAGGACCCCTCTGCTAGGTAAAGAACTCGAACAAAAACACATCAACAACTCAAACATGACACGGTGTGTGAGAAAAAAAAAAAACTTTTATCAGGATTATGGTTGCTTCCAGCATGGAAAACAGGTTGGAATTTTATCTAAGTCACACAGCTTAAACATACAAGTAGATTTTTCAAAAGCACAATGTGGTTTAGTACTTAATGTGGCCAATGCCATGGTTTGCCTATTTTTCTGAGATCTGTTTTTCAAGAAGGCATCAGATGCTATTCAGGAGGCGTGACGGCCTATTTCACAAATGAATGCTTTGTTTGTTAGAACATGTTCTAATCAAAAGCACACACACTTTTATCACTAGTAAAAAAGATGTGAAAATGCCAAAGAAGCCAAAGAAAAAAGCAGACCAAATAAGCTTTATTATTATTATTATTATAGCACGACTGTGTGAGCTGTCCATTAATATATGTATTTGTTATGCTCAGGCACTTAATCAACTGACATCCTATGACTATGACTGTAGCAGAGACACTGACAATATGCATGTCATTTTCATATCTACGCAGTGACTGGAAAAATACATTATAAAATGTAGACCAAACACATGTTTGCCGACATATTAATAAAGCCCCAGTCGCCGAGAGAGACAGCGCAGCTATACCGATACATCTCTTTAGCCCCGAGCATGCTAAGAGCAGTGTCAATTTCTTGACTGAGTCCCTCAAGGCTGCTGGCACAGAAGATACTTCAGTTTGAGTAGCAGGGGGTGGGGGGGTTAGAGGGTGGAGGGCTCCTCCCTCAATGCCGCCGCTCCGCATGAAAAGATAATTGTCTCCTCCTTACCCAGAGAGATAGGTGTATTTCCATGACCTATACCAGGTACTCTTACCCTCTCTTGTACAGCCTGAGATGTCACAGTGGTTTGCCATAATTACTTTTGCTGATAGAGGTGAGAGAGGACATTTGCATCAGATGAGGCACCCAGTGGTTGGGTCTCCCCACTCGCCATAGGCAGTTTTAATGTCACCGTAATCTCTAAAGGTTAGCATTGGCAGCACCACTGTATATCTCCACAACTAGCTGAATCAGTGGTTTGGAAATAGGTTTGACATTGACTTCGGGTAAACGCGAGAACACACACAGTCACAAAAATAAATGCACACATAGGCACACAAACACAAAGAAAACACCCTGGAAGAGAGATGTTGTGCATCTTTACTCAATCGGATTTTTTTTGTTGTACTTCTACACTAAGAGTTGGAACAAGATTGGCAAGGTCAGGCCCTGATTTCTTAACACAGCATCCTCTCTTTAGAAACTCTTTGGGCTGTAGAGATAAACATATAGAGTGAGTACTCCTTACACCTTTGTTATCAGAGGAGGTTTTCACCTTTTAGTATCTGCTGCCCTACTGTAATTTGTCTAAAGATTTTTTTTTTTAACCCTGCATATCTATGTTTTCAACAGAACAACTCTAAACCTGGCTTATTATTTTGCCATTTACGGATGCCTGTTGCACAACAGAAATGCAAGAAAATTACAATACAATACAAAAAGATTGTCAACAAAATGATTCAGAGATATTTGACAACCTGACACACAGAAAAATCAGCTTAAACACTCATCATGGTAAGTAAAAGGTGGCTCATCTGATTCAGTTGCTTTCAGCAGGTATTAGTGTTGCTGTCTGCAGTGAAACAGACAGAGGCCTCAGTTTCCTTTAGTCGGGGTGGAGGCTGCATTATCAAGGCACCTTTGTACTTTTGAAGGAAACATAATGCAGCACTATTAATATAATCAGGAAATGTTAACATAACATTAACATTCCCTGCAAAAAAAATGTTCACTGATAACATTTGTTTTCCGCCAAAATGTCTGATCCTGCAATACACCATTATTGAACTTTTTAAGGTTATGTTTACTGACGGGCAGCACTTGGTTAGGTGAGGGAAATCATGGTCTTGGTTTAATACAGAAAAAGTCCACAGTGACTTGACACACAACTAAAACCACAATCTTTTCCTAACTTGAACGAAATTCTTTTTCTTGCCTAAACCTAACCACAGAATGATAATCTGATGATACCACTTGTCAATCATCAATCTTTGCCTAAGGTGTTCTGGTAGATATACTTACAATCATATGCTAACTTATGCTAACATATGGTATTCATTTTGGCCAGTGCATGATTAGGACACAAGTCCAATAACAAACCACCACTTCACTTCAGATCAGGCAAGCTGTTCTCTTAAGAAACCCTCTCTGTAATTATCCACAGCACAATGACATGAGATGAGATGCGCCGGCTGACGTATTGTGTATTCTGTTGTGTCTGTGGCATTGATTAAGAGATTGGAGTCCTCCATTTCAAGAAGGTTTCTATGTTTGTTCTGCTATGAGGTCACTATGAGCATGCTATCAAATGCCCAAGCAAGGAAGTATTAACCTAAAGTAGTATAGCTCACACATGATTAGTATGGCTCACATGGAAGCACGAAAAAATGCATTGATCATGCGTAGATCGTGCAGCAGTGCTCAGGGAAAACCCTGGCTGTTTTGTTTTACAACAAAGAAGAAGCATCTTGATATCTCAAATGGGTATTACACTGTAAAACAGAACATTATATTTATAAAGATGTGTCACCAACATTTCTTTGCTTTCATAAGGTTAACCAAAAAAGTACATTTAGTGCATAAGAAAGGCACCTCACCAGCATTTTAATGTAGATTTGAGTGATGGCCGAGAACAAATGATTAAATATTTAATATACAGCCTGATAATGAAGTACAATAGTAAATGTAGACAGAAAACATAATTGTGATGGTTTGAACCAATGCTAGTGTCAAAAGTGGAAAGAAAGAAACCACTTACAAACCTCTGAAGGCTGCAATTTAGATACATCTTTGGACCCACTTAACAGTTGTACACTGATGCTGCAGAGGTGTACATTCAAGAAAGCCTGCGTCTCTCTGTCTTTGTGCCAGCGTTTTTATTCCTCCCAATCTCCCACTCTGAGAGAACGCTTCTGCCTTCCATAGTCTCTAAATCCCACACCTCTCAGAGCACACACGTCTGTTCATCACACTTTCTCCATTCTCTTCTTGTTTTTTTGTTTCTGGGATTCTGGTGACATTTTCAAAGTGCCAGATCCTTGCCTTGAGACATTGTGCATGTTCCCACACCTCTCCGCCCCCAAAAATACACGCACGTACACACACATAGAAAGCAGATACACACACTCCTCGCCTGGAGCCAGGCCCCTCTGTGCTCATCTACCTCAGAGAAGCTAGAGCTTGGCATAGAGAGGAGGCTCCAGTGGATTCTGTGCTCCGCCTGCCAATGCTGCTCTTTTGATCTGCAGCCAGCTGATGACAGATCTACATTAAGCTCATAGTCTTCTCTCTTTCGCTCTGCTTCTCCTCTCCTCTTCCCTGACACTGGGGCAAAATGGTACTGTAAGTCCACGAGCATTGGAAGGAATCGACATCCCGTGGGGTCGGCACTGTGAGTCTCCTCTCACACCAAAATTCGAGAAATATAGAATGCTGAGTGGGTTTCCAGCTTGCAGAAAAACACCATGTGGGTGTAAACCAAAGATAGTGCCATATCAACAATCCAGGGAAAGGCTTTACACATCTCTGATGTGTACCTCCAAGTTTTGAAGGAAAAATCCACCCTTTAATATGCTCACACTTGGAGATATTGTTCATTTTTTATGTTATTTAGTGATGTAGAGCTGTTATTTTTTTGTTGTACCTCAAACATTTTGTTCTACTTCTGTTTTAGTTACAAATTCTTAAAATTATCTTCTCAAGAAAAGGGCATCTCTTCTAGATGGAAATAGTGAGCTATAAAAGTAAAACTGTTAGCGTGTCTGGCTGTTCACATTTTCAGACACTCAACAAGGGATATGAGGCTGAAATTGGTGCAAAAATGTATGTTTCTGTAAATATGTTTCTACATTGTCTCTCTGTGTGAATGTTGAATGTGGCTCTAGACAGAAGCCCTCTGTCTCTAGTTCTGAGTGACTGACACCAAAAACCAGAGGCTTAGGGTTAATGTGTCAGACTGACAGCTGACAATATTTCATAAAACTCTATTAGCTCCACCGGAAATTTCCAGTAAGAAAACACATTACTACAATGCTTTAGAGTGGATTTTCTTTTAAATGAAAAAAATCTTCTTCTTACGATTTGGAGGCAATTTTGGTTTGCCGTGATTAGGACCATAGACAAAGCTGCCAAACCACAGAGCATATTGTATTCTAAGCTAGGCATCCCCCTCGGTACAGTTCACAATTAATTAGAAAATGAAAAGCCTTACAATCATGAAGGGGTTTCACACGGGTCTTCTTGTTCTGTGACTGAATTTTGGAGAAAAGCGGTAAGAATGTCTCTGCAATTCAAGATGCATAAAAGGCGTAGAGATCTGTCAATGCAACATCATTTCAGATGATGGAAAAACGCTGTACTTAACGACCATCATTCAGAAATCCTCACAGAATATACCACTCTACAGTATGAAAAACACATTCTGTTCAGGCTGCAGCTCCAAAGTGCTGCTCATAACCTCAACAGAGACTACGACTGTTTTCTAGATGACCAACCATCATCATCAGCAGACGAGTTTAAGTTGCTCGCAAAGTAGACGTACAGAAATTGTACTCAACTGCCTTAATGTTTGTATTATGACACACATTTATCCAGCTGATAAGTGCCTGTGAAAAATAGTGCACCACAGCAGAGAGTGAGAGCAATTACATAGGGTGCATGGCTAACAGCTGCTGATGAACGAGGAGTGACGGGCGGTGATGGAGCCTCACCATTAGAAAAACACAGCCAGCTGTTATTTCTAAAGGGGATCATCTGCTTATTACTGCGATATTCAGTAGGAATAGCTCGCCATCGCATTATTTAGCATGGCAGGCGGCTTTAAGCGAGGTGCGACTTTGTGCTGAAAGGTCAAAATACTGTCTAATACGTTTTAGCCACTGCTGTTTTCAATCATTTTTTTTCTCCAGATGCTGTGATTGAGAGTACAATTTTGAAGAGGAGGGCAAAACAGCAGATAACATTTGGTTGGAGCTCGCCGCGGTGTTTGTGTTTGTCATTATGGAGCTGTCCTTTGATTCAGTGGGGCAATGCTTTTGTGTGGGCTGTAAATTGGCAATCAGCCTGTCACATTACCATTCAAATGGTCACTGTAAAGCTCCTGTGAGGAGGTCATGGCCTGTCTCAGTGGAGGAGAGAATGCTATTATGTTACACTATTTTACTTTATTTTTGCGGGGAGAATATAATAGTGCTCACATGCACCTTGTGATTTCAGCTGTATCTCTATGTTTAAGCCTTTTCAGTCTCCCCAGACACTGGAGCAAAAGAGGGAAAGAGCGTATCTGGATACATGAGAGACGGTGAAAATGAGTCAGAGTGCATGTGGGCATAAGAGGGAGACAGAATGATGGCAGCTACAAGCTTGCTGTGAATATGTACCTCATACCCAACACGCATAACTCAGCCTCTGCATTCAGTGGCTGCACGGCTGTCAGCAACTGGTATATATTATCACTGCATCTTTCGTGAAAAATCGTACAAATGTCAGCTCGAATTAATGCACACCTCTCTTTCAAGCCTTCTATGATTGTGGCACTTCATAATTCAATAGTTTATTTAGGCAAATGTCAAAGCAAAGTGTTGTCTCCCATCAACTGTTTCCACTGATGCGGTTTACTTTGGATCTAATCTCTATAAACAGATATCTGCATATGAATGCAGAATCCGTAGGCAAGGGACAAGATTTTGGTTTCCGTTTGTAGTCCGAGTAGTATTGACCAATCACGTTTGAGCAGGCTTTGGTTGCATGCAGGTAAACAGTCTGTGTGGAGACCAAAAGAGTTGAACGCATTGGCCTAAATCCAGTCTTGGAACCCATCAGCTAACGTCTGACATCAATTTTTTTTCTTGGCCCGGTTATTTGTTACCTGGATATCCGCTGGCTACACCAGAAGCCCCGAAACATTGGCCGCTGCCCCTAGAGGCTAAATAGTTGTCAGATGATAGCCGATGGGTTCAGAGATTGCTTTGGATCAGACTCACTGTGTATTGTGAAGTGAATTGTTCCTTAATAAGTCTGTTTTGGTAAATTTGGGTCCTTTTTACCAAAACTCATATACATTTTAAAGATGTGACTCTCGGCTGATCTTATAGTCTCATAGTCTAATTTTTGCCTACATTTATTTGCACTCCTACTCCCAGTCTCAGGGTTGTGTTATCTGCCTTCAGGTGCCCTTTTTGTGACAAGCATGTGTTAATTTCCTGCCCTCATGCAGTAGCCTGCACTGTGTGCAATGTTCTTTCAAACCCAGCTCCTCTAGGCTTCCTTGCTTTGGAATCTAAGCACACAGGCTTGCTCTGAGCCATGCTGTCCTGTAGAAGAAACAGCTGTTTTCATGAATCTTTAATGTACGCCCACATTGGCATGCCATTGAAGCAGATGAGAATGTGGAGGATCACCTCAATCCCTGATTTAAGCTGTTTCAAGTCCCCGCCGTTTCAGAATGTCAAACGTCTCATTCACTGGAGTGCGCCACTTAAAAATGTTATAGGTTAGAAAAACGAAAACAGCTACAGCAGTTTAGCCAAGTTGCAATGCAGAGTTTCCAGAGGGGGCATAGGAAACTAGTGAAAGTAAAGAAGCTGCTTTTAAAAATGTAGAAACCCAAGGCATTGCAAAACCTTTGTCTATTACGGGGAAGGGCAATATGGTTGAAACTAATATCACATTATAAGTACCAATATTCTTCCAATATTGATATGTGTAGTATCACCATTTGGCAAATGTATGCATCCTTTCTCCTAAAGTACTCCCAACACTGTCATCTGCTCCGTTAATTAAATAGAAATACTAATAAAACAGACTAAGACCATCTATAGGTATGGTTACAGACAACAGGATAAGTGCAAACAACCAAGCATGGCTCAAGATAGAAATAAATGCAAAGACATGTATGCAAAATCACATATAAAATAATCAAACTGCTTTTCAATGGAGTGAACTGTGGTCCACTGTTATTATTTACATCAAACAAAACTCTTTAAACGAGTAACAAAAAACTGCAATAACTGCCTCTCAGTTTTCCACTACAATTTGCTTGGAATCAGTAATTTGGACAAGTGAATTTTGTAAAACAACCAAATAATATCATATCATCACAATACGATTCCATTAAAAGCAGCACTGCTGCATTGCAAGATAACACTGAATTGTTGCCAAAAACAATAATTTATTTAGTGGCCTCCAGAGTGATTGGCAAAAGTGGTATCATCTGTTACTTCTTGCTTTTACCAACAAATAAACATTGAAATGTGATATTGGTGAGTTCATAATTACAATAACAGAGGACCATACAGCTGCAGTATCTCAGAGCTACCCTCTTATATTGAGGTGATGAATTGATTTCACCTGTGCACTAACCAATAATCAGAGATGCTGGCAAAGCAAGTGAAATGCTACAGCGTATTAAAAAAGAGTCAGACACACAGAAACACACACATTCTGCTGCTGTTTTGTCAGTGTGTTTTGTAGCCTTAATTTAGAAGGAAATTTAGAGGCCCCTCTGTGTTTTGTGTCTCACCTAAAGAGTAAGTATTTTCTTTTCTTCTCACCTTGTCCCAGGACTTTTATATTGGTCTGAAAAAGCACTTTGGTGAATTAAGCTAAAAAGTAAACACCATAAGCTGGATATGCTGCCCTGCACACAAGAGCAATGCGGCTGTCAATATGCCTGCGGGTTTACAATTGTTGTGCTTGGCGACTGCTGTCTGTATCACACAAGTGTGAAAAGCAATAACACCACCAAAGTGCAACTGTTGGCGGTCAATATTTTCTCTCCCTGATAAACCCTCTGGGCAGGAGCGTTCCTTTGCCTAGCCAACACAAACACAGCTTTGCAGTTTCAATCTGTCACAGTGTGTGAATATGGAGCCAGAAAGAAAAAAAACAAAATATAAACCCTTGTCTTGCCACTCTGCATTCTCAGTTTCACAGAGGAATCATCCAAATGTGAAGTTTAAGGACTGCCTGAGATAAAGTCACACTCATCGTCAGTGTCAACAGAGTTAAAAACAACTCCCTGCTAAAAGCAAATTAGTCTTCATGGCTGTTGTGTAGCGACTTTGATTCGGTTTACCTTTTCTAATGTCACTTCTCTGCAGGAGGACGTTTAATGGAAAAGAAATCTGAGGCAGCTACTGTGAACTAGACGCAGAAGTATAATGCTCAAAACACATTTTCTTCTGATGCAAAAACAGAGAGAGAGCGAAAAAGATTACCTTGTAAAAGTCAGATGTGTTTGTGGGAGAAAGTCTGCAGGTTGACCTGGACGGGATGCATGAACACGTCTGCCTCAGCTGTATCTGGGGAAACAAAGAAACCCAACACGCCAAGGTTATTTCTCAGCTGTGAGGCTTTTCAGTTTAACATATGATTATCGCACATCATTTACAGCAACTGTATGCACACGTCAATGTATCGAACTGTGAGTGGTCCCCATAGCTCATATTGATGCGAACACAAGGGTGCGTAGGATATGTGAGAAGTTTGCAGTCAACAAGCCCCCAATTCCCAAAGCAGCTGTAGGCTCGGCAGACTCTGCTACCGAGTGGCTTACTTTTGAAGATGAATCTCCAGAACCCCCTAAGGAAAACAGCGCTTTGCCAGGGATGTCCAGGAACGTTAACTGTCACTGTCTCTCTCCACGCTCAGACACTGACGGCTGTGATGGGAAGGCACGGCGCTCCCACACTGAGGCAGGGTAATTGGCTAGAGATGATGGGCCATAAACATACATCACAGGGGCGGCGAAGCGCCAAGCAGACAGCTAACTAAGGCTCTCTTTCTACTGCGTGGCTCTTGTTTGCTGTACGCACGCGCATGCGGCCACACATACACACACACACACACACACACACACACACACACACTGCTCATTGTCTTCCCTTCCCTGGATATTCACGTTCTTTGAACGCATGGGCTTGCCCACCATTATTATTATTATTACAACGGAAAGAGACAAACCCCACCATTCCCTTCATTCAATCTATCAACATAAAACCAAGATGGCACACTGTATATTCTGTGCGGACCTTTTCACCATTCCCTTGGTATCATGATCATAACCCAGAGGATGCTCTCTCCTGCCATTATCATCCACTGATATATATAATAGGCACTACCCATTTAAATTGCATCATCACCATAACAGATAGGATGCCCTCTCTCTTACCATTACTACCACCACACAGTGGTGGATAATAGGCTATCCGTTCCTGCAGTGCTATCGCCATGGTGCAGACTTTCCTTCCATTACCATAACGCTTCTCTCATAATAAGCAGGGAGAGCCTTCCAGTCATGACCACAGCTCTCCGAGAGGAGGTCAGTCGTGTCAGGCTGTTTGCTCACACGCTGGTAATTGGGAGAAATAAGGCTGGGCGAGGAAATAGCACTGGTGCTTCCCTTTCTTCTCAGTGGTTTGCTGTGCAAGGCAGCATTTAGCTATGATCCAGTAGTGCTGCTGAGCCACTTGACGTGTTTAAAAAAGCAAGGAAATAATAAGAGATATGAGAAACAGTGACAGTTAATTTGGCTCTCACAATTGCAGCTGTTTGCACCAACTCATGATGCTGTGTCATAATGGATATTTCCTCAGATACAGCATGCACTGTTCTGCATTCTCTAATACCGTGACATGGTATGAGGATTTCATCAATAAAATCCACTGCATTCATCTAATTCTCTCTCTCTTTTCTGGGTTTCCCAGATTAAGTTTGACAGGTCTTGCATGACTGCTTTTTTTGTTTTTTTTTCAGAGACAAGCGCCAACCTAAAGACCCCTTCACTCTCTCAGCAGACTGAAACTTCAAGGGGAAGAGTAAAACTGGTGGCAGGGAGAGGGAGGGACGGGGGGGGTACAGGCAATGCGCTCATTATTCAGGAAGACACTCGAGGCCACAGGAAATAGCACACTTCATTTTTCTTGTCAAACTCCGACTGGCTTAATGGCGTGTTCACAGCAAGTGGTGAGACAAAGGGATGGCGTAGCCGGGCTGAGACGTGGAAGGAGTGCCGATCAAGATGGAGGCCGTCATCACAGCGGCAGCTACCCTACATTCTTCTCGAAAGTAGACCACCTGAGTTGCTAAAGCTGCTGAATGTGTTACAGCAGCAAATAAATATGTCTCATCTTTCAGAGAGCAAGTATAGTAGGGCTAGCTTTCAAAGAGGAAAATGAAATATGGTCTCAATTATACGCTAACTGTAGAGAGGCACAGATGTTCCTATTGTTCCTCCCATTCCACATCCTCCTGAACCTTCCCTCATTATTGCCTTCATTACTGGTGCCATCGATATGGCAGGCTGCTGCCAGAAAACCTAGATGTATCCACAACTCATCATCCAAACACTAATTAATCATCCGCCCAGCAATTACACACCTCCCACCATACCTTCCATTGATTTCAAACACAGTGATGCTTTTTCTATTTCATTTGTACACCAGAAGCTCCTGTGAGTGAGGCTATAGCGAGCTGCAGGCCATGCAAAGCAATCTCCTCCTGCTCTATATATCCGCTGGACTGGAACTGTGTTTTGATCAGAGAGATGATGGGGCAGGTGTTTTGGTACAGCTTCATGTCAGCAAGAAGCCTCATTCCATTGCATTCCAATCTCCTGGCATGGCAGCGGGCTGTAGTGTCAGACAGCCTCTCTTTCTTCGACTCCTAATTGGGGTAATTTATTGTCCTAACAGGCAGAGCAGCTGTGGCTTTACAGCGTAGCACCAATTAAATCCAGATGCTGGAAAGAAAAGATGGGGCTGATCGTGACTTGGGGACCAATCACTAATATTAACTCAGATCTCCGCGAGATGAATATGACAATTTGTGATGAGAGATTCTTCGCAACGCATCGCTATCCCACTGATACTGAAAATATGCAATTGTGATGAGGATTCATGAAAACAGTCACAACCAGATCTCAGGCAGACGTTATGCATCATTTCTAATAATGGATGCAATTATCTGCTAGATTAAACATTGAAACAAAAATCTGCGGGGACACCTGACAGCCTGGTGCTAGGACTGCGACTGCAATGTAATCCACAATTAAGCTACAGGACTCTTGTTCTAGTTTCACTGTTGTTAAAGAAGTTTTTCCCCCACAAAATGGCTCTGACAGAGGATCAGGTGAATATGAGCTGACGATCTGGGGAATATGGGGAGCAACTGAGAGAAATCAGGTCGCTGTGAAGATTTCTCCAGGGCAGGGCTAACCCCGCCATACTGTGCTTGGCCTGCCTGCCTCTTCAGTCCGGACTCTTTAGACGAAGAGCCCCGGGGACAGACACAAATGTGAGTAACACAGAGGATGGAGGCAGCGCGAGGTCACCACCTCGGAGCTGCAGATCACAGAGAAACCATAGATACACAGCGACTCCTTTGTTTTAAAATTCAAAGGGAAAAGAAAGGGAGTAATGAGACAAAACTGGCGAGGTTCTCCTTTTTTATTTTTTTATTTGTCTTCTCTGTGAAGTTTTAATGAAGTGTTTGTTCGCTCTGCCACTATTTACTCTAAATGGAAGGTGTTTGTTGATGTAATGTGCACAGCCTGAGACAAGTTAAACATCTTAATGACTTATATATTGTATAATTTATATAATATATAAAATGTATATAATTTTTTTACTCTGAATCTACTGTAGGTGTCTATTTCATTTTAATTCAGTAAGTGCTGCTAATGGGTAGCAACTGAAAGGGGAGCAGTGAATACTAAAGAGTACAGTTGACACAGTTGCTGCTGCTTTAAGACAGAAAATTAGTAAAATACACAAAATCTGTATTAAAAATCTGTACAAGCCTAAACTTTGAGAGTGAAGAACAAAACCGCTTGTTAACTTGTAGATTAACAGAAGTGCACCAAAACAAATGTGGAACACCTCACACCTCAGTTTGGCAAATGGATGAGTTTGGTAATTAAGCATGAATCAAATTGTAGCCAGTTTAAGACCGATAATGCTCACATTTGTGCGTGTACGAAGAAAAGCTGATGAAAAGCAGACTTGAAATATTAAGCACAGGCTACAAAGGAAACCAGCATTGTGCCACAGGATTACCAAAATTGTCTATTAAATTATGCTAAGTTTTTAAGGCTTTTTGCTGCATTTTACTGTAGATTTAAAGACACTACTTTAATTCATTCTCCATTCATTATCAATCTAAATATTACACTATTTATTATACAATATATAATGTGCCATCAGCAAAATAACACTGAAGTGACCAGTTAGTTTTTTTTTAAACAATTTTCCAACAACACAACTATTCAAGAGAGTGCAACTCTTATTAGGGAATATACTCAAGACACTGTATACATGATACATTACCTTCTGCTAGTCCTTGTGACAAAGAGTCTTTACACAATATATTATTACACAATATATTGAGGAGGTAAAGAAAGGTTGTGTGATGAGAGTTTGACACGACAGCAGTGGGATTGTATTCACGCTTGGCATCGGTGAACACCAGAAACACCTTGCATGAATGATCTCTCCTCTTGAGATGAAAGATGGAAGGAGTTCATGGACTTGTACATCTCTGTAGCGCCTTCCTCTATTAGAATTCACTCTCAGCATGGAGCTCTTCTGAATCCCATTACTTTCCTTGTCGTGCAGCTGACTTCGAACCCTTCAAGACAGTATACCTGTTTGCTGTAGCCTTGACAACAGTGGCTCTGCTCCCTGTTTGCCGTTACCCCCCCCCCCCCAACTCTCTCAAAAGGAGTCGAACTCTGTTTTAGAGCAAAGAGCTGTAAGCGGTCTGACTGGATGGCAGGAAACCTCTGTGCTTTATGAGGATAAAGAGCTCTGACCCAATTAGCTGTCTTTGTTAAATAAAACTCCACTGGCCCTCATTTAAACCAACCCCCCCTCCCCCTCCCCCCTTGTGTTTTTACAGTACAAAGTGATTACAGATTTAATTAGCTGAGGACCGCGCTTCAGGGAGACTCCTAAATCCATATTGATATTTCTGCAGAGTTTGGAGATAGCTAGGTCTCGGCTCTGTGGTGATGACTTACGAGGGAGGCTGCAGAAAAAATATAATGAAAAGATGATCTGCAACTTTTACCCGCTCCTATTTACTTTTTCCCCTGAGGCTAATCATTCTGTTGCAGGATGATGCTGAGAATTATGCAGCGAGCAAGGAGCTGATCAATGCTGTCTCACTGCTAGAGCCTTGGATGTAAACAGGCTTGCTGTCAAGAGAGCAGCTTTTCTGGTTTTGACATGTATGGATGTTCTACTACTAAACTGATGAAATGTATTAAGTGTATGCACACCTTAATGGACACCTTACCTTGACTACATGACAAGAATGGTGTTGAAGTGCATTTTCTCCATGCATACAACAGTGCTAGCAAGAATCTTGATGGGGTTAGGCACATATGGTTACTAAAATGGTTGGTAAAAGTTACGGAAAGATTGTGGTTACGTTTAATAAAACCACCAACTTACTTGCATGTCTGTAAGGGAGGCAGACTCCGGTGTCCTGCACTAAAGTCTCCCAGAAACAAACCCATCCACAGAAGTAAATCGTCCAATATTGACTTAATTCCTAGGGATGGGCTGATATTGCTGCATGCCATGAGTATAACCATGAAAACTGTCTTTTCTTTAAACTTCTTGAAGTAATTCTTCCTATAAGAAACTACTTTTTGTGATGTATCTTGAATTTCTGGGCCTGTTTTGATTTTTGATTGTCCTTTTCTTGTTTCTTGTTTTTTTTTACTTGTCCAAACTTACATTACAGGACGTTATGTAAAGATATTTCCAATGCGGTTACAGTGGAGTTTGAAAATGAGTTTTGGTGTCAAGGAATTCTTTCTAGAGCCAACATTATGCACCAATGTTTAAATATCAACAAGGAGAAATCTACAGTAGAAGAGGCAGAGATACTAGTTGTAATACACCAGATTACAATGCAGCCAACCCTTTTTTAGAACACTCCCTCTTTTGTTGATACTATTGCTATTATCATAGCATTCTCTTAAACATGGAATCCAGAGTTCTCTGAGGGATGTCGAGCGGCATATTGGGAAATGTAGGAAAACACGTGTAGCACCCAAGGTTGAATTTTCCATTACTTTCAAATTTAGAATGAGTGTTTTCCATTATAACAGGACAAGAAGGATCTTAAAGAGCATACTCTAAAGCACCAGTTTTAGCCTGAAAGCCTTCAACAGAACGGTAATAAAGGCTCAAATGAAAGCTTTTCAGCCCACATGTTCCCGTGGATTTGCATTTCTTTTTCTTTTTTTAACATCCCATTCTCTTAGGTATACAAATGTAAAAGCGGTGTGCTCTGGGTTTCTTATCATCATCACTGTACTGAGCATGCAGTACGTTGCTGAGCGGCAGGCCGGGCGGGAGAGCTGTGAGGTAACGTGCCGGAGCCGGAGAGGAAATGAAAATGAGGGTGGAGAGTTTGGAGGTGTCAGAACGGCTCGTCAAACTCCCTGCACGTACTATGAATATTTCACTACTGACACACAGCAGCTTTCCGGCTGCACCCCTGGAGACAGACAAAGACAAAGAAACAGAGATAAATAGATTCTGTAGATAGATAGATAGACAGACAGACAGACAGACAGATAGATGACCCCACTCTAGCCCCCCACCCACTGCACCCCCCATGGATACCTGTCTCAGGCTTCATCTCCTAGCCCCACATTTCATGAGGCAGGGCTGACAGAAAGAGCTCTCTACCGCTGACAGCACCAACAGGGGCTGTCTGAGAGCTCACCCACATCACACCAGCAGGTAACGCCCAGGACAGACCGACAAACAGACACACACTCACAACAGACTGCTTTCAAACACAGAACACACCCACTAATGCAAATTACATGCACCCTATACATGCGCAGATGGAGAGCGTACACCAGGTTGGGAAACTGCCTTTTTGGCACAGGGGTTAGAAAATTAAGAACAAATAAGATTAAGACTCTACAGCCATGGCGGCTCAGTGAGGCTCTACTTAAGCATAGGTATAATGTTTACTATGTTCACCACCTTAGCTTAGCATACTAATGTTTGCTAATTAGCACTTAATACAAAGTACATCTGAGGAGGATGGAGATGTCATTAGTTTTGCAGGTAATTGTTCATTAAACAAAGTATTGGAGAAATTTTAATGTCGGCATAATAATGGTGCTAGATGAAAAGTTTTATTTTATTTTTTATTTTTATTTTTTTCATTTCAACTTGGTTTTATTAAGTTTTCAGTGAGAGAAAAAGCAAAAAAAAAAGGAACAGACAAAAGGTAACAAAAGCGCACAATTGTATAAATGTCGTACATGAATACAATATCCTGAACACCATGATTACTTGTATTTATAGTGGCAACAGAGTGAATGGATGAAGGTGATGGTGGTGAATTACAATTCATCCTGAGGTGAACATGAATGTCTGTACCAAACTTCACAACAATCAATTCAATTCAATCCCCTGGTGGTGCCAGAGGAAACGTCAAGGGATCACCAAAGTCAGAAGGATTCATTTTCTGGGAACCATGAATGTACAAAATGTGCCAATCCATGTGGTAGATGCTTGAGATAGCCAAACAAAGCTTGTTTACTTGCCATTGTTACTGGTAGAGTAGACACACTTATGCATCACAGAAAAAACTACCATATTTGACTGGGAGCTGGTGTTGGTTTCCTATGCAGGTAAGACAAACACACACACTGTACGCTGGTCCAAGCCACAACCTGCCTCTGCTCAGTGAAACCATCAACTACTGAGATAATCACGCTCCAGTAATTGGATAACTCCACCTCTCTGGGGAGAAGCAATCACAAAGCAAATGCTGTACCTATTCAATTTTTTATCATTTCAAGCAGCATATTTTGGAGCAACAAAAAACAGCTTTAGATTAGTCGTTTTACTTCCTTATTACAAAAGCATTTTTGAAGCAAAGTCAACAAACACTGAGCCAAGAAAATACGTCAAGGATCGGCACAGTACAACAGTTCATTTCTAACTTCAGACAGAGCTCTTCGAAATCAACTTTCCCCTTGGGGAGCTTTTCATTCTATTTTTTTAGGTAAAAAAAATATACAATGGGCTTCCTTCCTTTTTTCAGAGGTTCAGTATCTTCTCTTCACCTCTAACACTACTGTACATACTGGAGCGATAAAAATACAAGCAAACACCGTGCAGTCAAAAGTCAGAGGCATGTGTTATATATAACATCTGTATTATTATTATTATTTATTATATAATAAATAGATGGTTTTATTTTGGCTGCTTCATGTTTAGCGCTATGTTATGATTTAAAGATTGCTATGTTGTACTGATCAATACCTCCGCATCAGATGAGCTGGGGTTAACAGGGGCAGCGGAGGGAGGAGGACCACTAAAGCGGTAAATCTGACCAGAAGCACTTACGTCCACTACGTATCCTATGGGCCATTATTGGTGGGTGTGCTCACACATCAAAGTGGCAGGGGTCTTCCAGGCTAAAAAGGAATAAGAAACAAAGGACCATTAAATCACTGTGAGAGACCCTGCTTGGAGCAACACACACGTGAACACACACACTTAAACACTGCAGTATAAGGACTGTGAAGAGAGATTAGGACCCAAAGAGAAAGATAGAGAGAGGAGCAGAGGGAGAGAAAGGGAGCGCAACATTGATTTTCCCCTTCTGAAGTGCCAGTTCATCATTCTGTGAGACACACTCTATCGATCCCCCGCCTTTAGTTTGTTTGTAATTTTGGGGGCTCAAAACCGTTCACAAAGATAGATCCTCTTATATGCCACTTGCCTCCGAGATGAAGAATAGAGGGATCAAAGGATGTGTGGAGATGACCTCATTTTGCTAGGTGCTCCTCACTCAGTTGGTTTTTGTGGCCCTGTTTAAAAAGGGAGCTTTGGGGTGGGCGGATGTGGGGGGGGAATCCAGTGAACTGAGTGTTTATCATAATAATACAAAGCCCTGTCTTGCCAAACGTTACCCTTTCTGCTTTTATCCCACATTAGTAGTCCAAAACATGATTTTATGAATGTTACGTGTTAAGTGGATCTGCATTAGTAGACTTTAAGGTTACACAAGGTGAGATTTTCACGGAAAACCCCTGGTTTTATCACTTTAAATCCAAAACTGTGGCCCTACTGGAGAAGAGAGTCTCATCCCTCCAAAATAATCTCACCAACGTTAGATTGTTTGCCTTTCTTCTTCTCTTCCATGTCCTCTGGCATAAAGTAAATACAGACATGAGCATGCTGTACGCAGTTTACTAAAACCACATTACATAACTTCTGGACATAGAAGTTCATCCTTCAAGCAATTACCTCCTGCTGCCATTTGGAACTGGAGCCAATGAGCTAAGTTGCCAAGTGCAGTTTTAACTCAAAACCTCTAATGCCCCTAAAAAAGCTCTTTACTGAATACTTTCTTGTTACTTCCCATGGCTGAAAAACAGTTAAAATTTTACTTTTGAAGCAAATAATCTTCTCTGTGGTGCAGCAATATCTCAACAAGCATGTAATCACAAGTGGAGCTTTAGTAAAGGATGCAACTATGAAATCTTAAGAAAAAGCTGCCTCTGTGAAACAAGCTGAACCTTTAGTCAGTAGAAAATTATCTTTGTTGGTTTTACAACCTGTATCTTATTTTTGTAGGTTTGGTCATCGACAACATTTGACTCATTACGTTGCACAAAATCAAAATTCTTATTTTACCCCTCTGTGTCTTCAGTCTGTTATAAATGTAAATCAAATGATGGTACTTTGTTGCATTTATTTTGGAACTGTCCACAACTTCATCCATTCTGGTCAAGATTTTTTTCTACCATAGGACTCTCTCTTCTGACAGGGACTTGGCTCTCTTTGGTTGCTCAGAGGACTCTTTAATTCTCCTTTCATACATTCAAACAGCCCTATTGATGGGCATGGTAGTAGCAAAAAAAAACGTATTCTCAAAGACACCAACTCCACCGTGTTTGAGAAACTGGTTGCATGAACTCATTTCGGTTATTCACATTGTGAACTTAAAATGTCAACGTATATGGGAAGAATCTTGGGGTCCTTTTCTGCAACATATGGACTCACTCTGACCGCAATTGTATTTGCATTTACAGTATATATTGATTGGGTTGTTTCTTTCTTTGTTTTGTTCTTGTATAATCCTATTCCTGACGGTTGCATTTAATAATCACATGTGGACGATATGTTCTGCAAGGAGCTTTGGTCTGCTTGACACATGTTCAAGATGAACTTCTCTTAGTAACTTGTATCCCTCCCCTCGGGTGTGTACGTACATGTGTATGTGAGTGCATGTGTGTGTAGGTTTAAGTTGGGTTTTGGGCATTTATTTTTGTGTGGTTTATACAGTATGTTGTTATCAAAAATATGTCAATACAAATAATATTTAAAAAATATATACATTGTGCACACACATTTACAGTTAGGTCAAAACATACAGTCTGGGGTGTAACTATAATTCCTTCTTTTCTGGTGCAATATTTAGCAATGATCTAAGTAAGGAAGTATATATATAGTATATTTTATCAAACCAAAAATAAGAGTTGTAGTTTAGTTTAGGGTTATAGGGTGGATTATACATGTTTAAATGGGATAAATACTTATCTAATCTTGGAGCAAGCAGAAGAGGTTTTCACTGCCAACATTATCATGGTAGGAGCATATTCATCGCAGCCCATGTTCCACTGTGACCTCCATAGCTTCCAGGGAAATTCTCAACCTAAGAAACAACCACCCACATGCAGCCTTACCTTAACATCTCATCTGCATTTTATCATAACCTCTGCTCCCCCTCATATTCAGAGCAACGGAAAGCTATCACCTCAGAACACCTTCAGAGGTGCCAAGAGAATACACGAAGGTCCTCATACTATAGCATTCAATACAGCGACTCCAGGAAAACATCATTTAACCAGGGTTGAAGAAAACAGAAACACCCACTCACACTCACAAAAAAAAGTTTTCCAATGAAAAACCATTATATTCACATCTTAATGTCTATTCTTCACGCTCAAAATTAAGCTACGTTTTTGGGGGATTTTTGTAATTCATTTCTAATCACCATGCCAACACATTCCCCACTCTTACCCACTTTCACCAGGCTGAAATTATTCATGAGAAAAGTTTGGAAGTGACTGCGTATACGATCAACGCTTCCTTATTAAAGCTGTTGAAGATAACGGCCCACTGCCCTGCCCCTTGAGATATAGCTGAAAATCTGGGGTTATTAATAGCCTCCAAGACACCGAATGAGGAGATGGAAATTGTCCTAAAGAGTCCAAAAGAGTACATTAGTAAGAATGAAAGCGATTTCTTTTATCAAGGGTACGGAACTGAACTGTACTGAACTAATTTACTAACCAATGCTAATGAACTAATAATATCAGGAAAGGCTCAAGCCTACAAATAGCTTATACATCAGTCAATTCAGTAATTAAGAACCTTATCAACTGCAATACTAACTTGAGAATTAACTTGATCAGTATCAGAATCAGTAGTTTTAAGCTCTTCATAGTGGTTGACTAAGAGTATATATTTACAACCTCTAACCAAACACTACAGCAGTTGATTTCATCCTGATCTGCACACGTTCAGTTAGAGATGGGTGACTAATCAATCATGGTGTGTAGTGATTGGTTGCAACATAAGCCTGCAGATTCTTGGGATTTAGTGGCACATGTTTGAGAGCTACTGTTTAAACAGAACAAATCCATCTGGTGGTTTCTATTGTGCAATACTTCCATTCTCTGTTGTGTTATCTAGAATGCGGCATGTAGGTTAAGATTGAATCAACAAATCCCCACAAACTATAAGCTGCAATGTCAAAGCTGTTGTCTCTCTCATTGCCTCAGTCTCTCTCTACAAGAGCTTCCAAAGTGGCAAAAATTCCTTGCAATTAGGCTCATTAGAAAATTTAAAAAAGGATTATCTGTCAAACAGGACAAGTGCCAATTGTACAGAGCCCTGAGATGCCATGTGGATATTGAGGAGAATGGTTCTGACAGTTTCACTGTAACGAGCCTCCATCTTCAAAGTTAATAGTAGTGAAATGACTGACAGCCCCAACACTCTGGGTGGAGGTCATCTATGTGAATGGAGTGTCGCATCCTCCAGATGCTCTTGCCATATTTGCTGCCTACAGGCAGTCTATCTGGGGTACTTCTTCATTTCCTTACTCCCCAGGTTTTTAAAATGTCATTTATGTCTAATGGCCGTGCTCATTAGCTGCATCTGAAAAACACACTCTGGTCATTACCAGCTACATTTGCAGTCAGGCTTCATGCCGAATTCTCTTGTTTGAGTCATCCGTCACAGCCCCGTTCCTTGGCAGTTGGCACCACAAATGACGCAAAGTGCAAATCTTCTAATTATCTGCAACTCTCTTTATCTGCTTACATTGCTAGTGAATGTGTTTTGACAAGGCTGCTTTATCAGTGTATCGAGAAACAACATCCATCATGTTGAGGCTGCCAAGGCCACTTGGGGGACTACACAGACAGTAGTGCGCTAAGAATTGCACTTTACCTTGGTGCGATCCTCTTGTGTATGGGAAAAGTGGGAGAAGGGAGGGTTGTGCATGACTGAGACTGCAATGGAGACAATAGCACTCAACTGTCTTTCATTATTTACTTGTACTGCTATCAGATATGGACAAATGTACAAGAAAACATTGGTATGCTGGGGGAAAATGTCCAAAGAAACCCCTTCAGAGTAAAGAAAATCACAAGTTCATTCAAAACTGAGAGATCCACTTTTGTCACTGTCAGGTCTTCATGGAACACAAGCTTGCTATTTCTACCTTAGTACTGCAAAACAAATCACTGTTTTCAAATCAGAGTCACACTTTTTGCATTTTTCTTTAGAGGAGCGTTGTGTGGGTGTGCAACAGCCTGTCCAAGTAAGAAATAGAGAAAGAGGGAGAGTGGGTGGGGGAGCATGCTGGCTATCCTTTGTCAACTGCTCAGTGCCATTTAATGGCCTGTAAACCCCTTTGCTGGAGAAAGAACAGGCAATTAGCATACTGAGTGGATTACAAGATTGCTCTGACTCCTGGATTAATGTGTGCACTTAATCTTCTCTTTGCTAAGCGATTCTTGGATATACAGCTATTCAAGGGGAACAAATTTCCCCACCTTCCAAAACACAACATGAAAAGGGATTTCTTCCATGATAGCATCAAAATTGAAGTACAGTTACTGTATGTATTGTTAGGCTGAATTGTCCAAGGTCAACACACTTTTTAAAAAAAAAGATAATTTGTGATTACCCTTTTCTCAAACTTACAAACCTAAAGCAAAACAAGCATGTCTATACTGTATATCAACATTGACGTGCAAGAGTGGGAACACTCTAGGCCTCCACAGGACATGTTTGTACCGTAATGGGCTACTCCTGTGCTTAGGTTCCCCTCTGATGACAAAGCCTAAGTGGTAATTCAGACCAAAAACAGCCCTGAATTAAAACACCACAGGCAGCTGTGTTGGAGGGGGCTTGGAGTTTAAGGTACCAGTTAAACAATGAAATACGATCCAGGAAATCCAGTTGGAGTAACAGATTATAATACGCTAAAAACTGCACAATGGTTTGTTCGTAACTACTTTATCTGTCATAGGGACGATTTTTTCACTGCACATTCTATCAGGAATGTGCAGTGAAATGACAGAGATAGTGCAGAACACAGAACAAAAAGCAACCACAACAATACAAAACAACTTACAACATTTACAATAATATTAATATATCAATTAATATTTTTATTTTTAATATATATAAAAATACGAAAATTTGAAAAGAAATATATTGTATGTCGTGTCTATGTGTGTGCATAAGTTGATGAGTGGAACTTAAACTCTGTCTCAGTCTTTCTGTTTCGGCTGTGTGACTGCTGGAGGAGCAACAGTCCGTTGTTGCGGTGAACCGAACACACTACTCTCTGCAGAGCCCTCCTGTCCTGAGTGGAGCTGCTGCCAAACCAGGCAGTGATGTTTCCTGTCAGGATGCCCTCTACAGCTCCAGAGTAGAAGGATTGAAGGATCCTCGGAGAGACTCTGAATTTCCTGAGCTGTCTGAGGTGGTAAAGGCGCTGCCTCGCCAGAGTGTCTGTTTGTGCTGTCCATGTCAGATCCTCTGTGATGTGGACTCACACTCCCTATGTGCCCCTTTCAGTGTTATATGGGGGAACTGGCCCGCGTCGCATGAAATGAAAACCACTTCAACCAACACCATAAAGAAATTTAGATTTTTATCAAATATGACATTAATCATCAGTGAAAATGAGCAGAATTTCCTTTTCTCACAGCAAATGTCATATATTTAATGATTGTGGCTACTGTTTTGACCCTCATTTACAAATTAAATCAATCATGAGACGATATGTGTCACAATCTGAGTGGCTTACCACCACTGGCGCACACTTTGCATTTGATTGCCAAAAATGCCACTCTGGTTCACTTGGTATGACCTTAAGGCAATGCAGGGTTATGCACACCACTGTGTACCAATGCATGCTTTGGCTGGCCATCAACTCACTTCAAATATTCTATTTTGTGTCCTTGAACATAAAAGTCAAACATTTGCCAAGTGTCTGACACACAACTATACCACACACCACACCATCTCCTTGATTGCTATCCCCTGTACTCTATATGAAAACTTTGGGCTGCACTGCATATCTCCACAAACTCTCGCTTCATCTGCTATCTTTGCCATCGTTCCTGAATCACTATACCTATTCGCTGGCTTTGATATGATCTTTAATCCACGGCTCCCCACCTCACCCCTGAATCTTTCACCCAGAGTGTCAGCCCAGAAATGAAAAGAGCTGATAACTTTGCACAACTATTGCTCAGTGCCAAGGCAGGGTGTCTTAAAATGGCAACCTCAGCTTCATATAGCCTAAATTCAGGAACACATACAGGGGTGTGCACACTGTGGCAGATAAAATAGTGTCAAAACCAGATAATCATTCATTCAGATATCAGACATCCAGTGGAAAAACTTCTAAACACTTCCAAATACTGATTCTTACTTCTAATATCTTGCAGGTGGCACCCATATGCCAATGAACCATCATGTTGTAAACAATTTAAAAAAAAACAAAAACGCTTAGGACAGCTTGTTGGCCTCGCAGAATTTGTGTGAAAATAGGCTCAGGAGCAGTAACAGAATGCATCGCTCCCTTCCTCTAAATATCAACACAGATTACCATCTCCGCAGCAATTCTCTGCCTCCATCCTCACAGATAAAAGGCTTTCAGGATGCACTCCTTCAAAAAAAACTAAAGTGCTGATTCACTGCATTGTGTCAAAAGGGAACAGATGGTTGAGGCATACCTATGTTGTCCATTGAGATGAGTGCTCACTGTTCCAAAAGCTAGACTGGCATGCCTGAGCTACGATGGGCTTTTGCTGTATATCAAACTTCACTCCTGAGTCATTTTTTGGTGGCTAAAAGCTGTAGAAACCGAGAAAGTATAAGAATGAGAAGGAGAAAGAAAGCCTACTTCCCTGGACACATTAAGAATGCGTTTTCTCCTTAGAAATCAATAATGTCTCATTGCCTTGAAGATCACCAGGAATGCCATCGCTTACAATTTATTCATTCATTCTTCTCAATGAACACACTGCAGTGATCCAGTGTTTTCCATCCCATCAGCCCTCCTTCTCACTCCTGGTCAATCTCCCGGGGGGTTCTTTTAACTTGTTAAGATCTCTTCTCTTCTCCTTTTACAGTGGCATTTCTCTGAAAAATAAGTGTGTAGAGAGAGCCCTGCAGTCTGAAGTTGGTCTGTGCTTTATTGCATCACAGGCAATGAGCTTAGATATGTTTATTTTTTTTCTCATCAGGTCATGATTTGATATGCTGCACTGCATGATTATTTTCTCCACGCACATCCTGAGTCTGGCTTCATGAAAGCGCCCAGTTGAGATGAGGAATCTTTTCAACCCACCCACTGATCTGCCCTCCCACTTCCCCAAAACCTGCTTGTGTTTGTCTTCAAGGTGCCCTGTGACTCAGCAGGGTTCATAGCAGCACCTATTGTAGACTATACACTTAATATGTCGATTTACTCCCCTTAATTATCAACATAAGCTATAGACCGTGGGAGCATAGCGGCTCTCAGACAGCTGCCACCAGTCCCTTGCCTCTTTCCAAACAGTGAATGGAGGACATGAAACATACTCAGACATCACAGACAGCCGTAAACACCCAGCTGTGGGGTAAGCAGTCGAAAAAAATTACAGATTGCAGAAGTAACCTTAGGGAATAAATGGTTGTTGCCAGATGTAGTTTTCAAGAGTTGGCTGTGATAATATTTCCATCTTGACGTGCCTGTCAAATACAGCTGACTGGTTCTTTGGTCTGACTCACCTCACTAGATGAGCGATGACCAACACATCTGCTTGTGACTCTACAGAAATCGTAATTATACCATTTTTTCCCCCAGTGCATGTGAAGGTGTATGGGAGGATGCATTCATGATGGCGTACAGTCAGTGAGTCTCAAGAAGCATGTAAGAGTGTGTATGCACACTCGAATCACTTCTGCTGAGCATAACAATAAAACATGGCTCAATGTGAAGCCCTCACTCAGCAACTTTTAATGCTGGCGCTGCGAACAAAGGGGTCAGAGCTTACAGTAATTTTTGTTCTCTCCACATCAATATATGATGCTTCACTGGGGGCAATGAGAACCTGTCCAGAGTTATAAAAGGGATCTGTGGTGAGCGTACACACATCAGACACCTTTCGACCCTCCAACAATGTAGGGCGTGAAACAGCGAGGCCCTCCCGGCTCAATTCTGTATTCCCTTGCAAAACCACTGAAGTCAGCTCTGGTTTATTACAGCTAATGTACCATCTGCTTCCCGGGGCGACTCCTCATTAAATATGGAGGAGATAAATAACATATCTCACGTCTGCAGAACTGAACCTAAATGTAAGCAGTGCTGGTAAAGGGGGGCACTGAGACAGGTCTGACAGCTCCTTCTTTATATGAGACAGTCTGAGCAACATGGTGAAAAATGCAAGTAGAATTTATTTAAAGGATTGCTCCAGAGAGTCTTGACAGATATTTTGCATCTGAAGACATCCCAGGGAGTTTGTCACAATTGTGTTCCGAACTAAGATTCAACCAATCAAGAAGTTTCACTTGCAACCACAAATCAATACTTCCTCCAAGTATTATAACTACAATGATGAGATGAAGTACAGTCAAGCCAAAAATCAAAAGTTTGTCTCATCAACAGATGCTTGTTTTTAAACAATAGAGCAATGAGGAGGTGGAGACTTGGTCAGCAGGCTTCATTTATATAGTGTTTCATCATAAAATGGTCCATATAGTCCCTGAATTGTTGAAGAACACTAGTTCTGGTAGCCTGAGGTAACACACTCACTACCTTTATAAACGTGCCGGTAGTGCAAAGTAATCTATTTTGTTATCTATTTCCCCAGATAATTAAATTCTCCATTACTGTCACTGTGTAATACAAGGACATAATGTGCGTGGGTGTGTGGATGTGTAAGTACGAAAGCTAAATAAATAGCTACTCCCTTGATGCTGCTTTATTTTAGCAAGCCACTCAGGATTGGACGCTTTATACAAGCACCTATTTACCATCCAGCGCCGCATATATTGTTTACTGTAAGATAAGCGGTGAGACTGCTTTCTTGCCGTAATTAATTTTCTCAAATATTGCAGGAAAAACAGCTGAAGTTAATCACAATTCTCAACGCTGGCTCGTCTCTTTCAAAATGAATGGATAAATAATTCAACAAGAACTGCTAGAGAAAACACATTGGTTTTAAATATACACTGGACCGCAGTGTTCTGGTTCTTCTGAAAGACAATAAACCTTTTTTTAAGTTCAGTCCCTCAGCACAACCACTGTGGAACTGAGGAATGAGTCTTTCATCTACTTTTGAGGGGTGTGCAGGTGCTACTGCTTGTATTTGTAGCTGCAACTTTGTTTGTTCATCCAGCCCAGTGATCATTTAGAATAGGGCTAAACAATTCCTCCAGTTTCATTTTATTATCTTTTTTTGGCCATTGTTAACATAATTAAAATGCAGTAGACAAGTGATGCGACATGGCTTGTTTTCTCACTGACAGAACTACGGTTACAACCTAACCAAGACGTTCTGCTTTGTTCAGTCACTTAAAAGCAGTGTGTTCACATCAACCCGCTTGGATCCCAAGAGGTCCTTTAGAGCATGATGTTAGACTTGATGCTGCAAGACTACAACATCTATGCAACATATAATTGGAGTTGAGCAGCAGCGGTCTTCAGATGAGTGCTCAAATGCAGATTACAGTACATGCAATTGGATCCTAGTGAAACTATTGGAACCTGGAAGTGGTGTTGTGTTTACCGAGTTTTAGGGACTCACTGATGTGGTATTCAAACTTCTGTAATTTGACATTTCAAGTTAATGAGTTGTGAAGTATTTAACAAATGTTGGAGCCAGGGAGTTATTTTTTCATTAGTGTTTAATTGTGTCTTTTGTCATTACTAAACAAAATGTACCATTTTTGAAAAGGGCTAACAAGTTTCATTTAAAGGCATCTGCATGTGCCAAGTAAAAAGCTTCTTCTATCCATGCTCCACAAATGTATTTCCCAGTACAATATTTCCCTGTAAAACCACTAATCATGTCATCTCCACATAAATCTTTATGTTGTAATTTGCATCCAAAGACCCTATACTCATTTTATAAGACTGTGTGAGAAAGGATTATTATGAAACAATTACTGCTGAAGTGCTTTTGAGCAAAGAAACCAACAAAGCTGTTCCAGTGTAGCAGTGACTGCTCCTGTATGCCCCCTCTTTGCCCTGAAGCATGAGAAAGAAATTGTTTCTCAGCCAACCTTCCCAGTTAAATACAAGCTAAAAATTGAGTAAAACTGCCCACTACAATGCACAGGAAAATTGTCATGCCTCAGCATAAAATGGATAGGGAGTCCTTATTGCACTGAAAGCCTTGTCAGTCTATGACAGTACACTGTGCTGAGTTTACAACCATATTCAGTACAGTATGTGCTCCACATTACAGTACAAAATCTAATTAATCAGTGATGAAGCAACTTCTAGCCCTGCACGTTTCTACCAGAGATTTAGCTTCATAAAAAGCCAAGAAGCTCATGTACAATAGAGGTATTACTACTTCTACAGAGATTAAAGACAAATTTCACTAGAAATCTCATGTTAATGCAGACTTGGAGTATGTCTAGAAAGTCACGTCTTTTCACAATGAAATAACATGTCACAACACACCCAAGACATTAATAAATTCTGCTGAACAGATGTCCAAATGTTTCTTCTCTGCGCTTTTCCTCTAAGGCTTTCCTCTCTGCGATGCCAAAGAGAATACTGTGAGCTGAAAAGAGCTCACTTGAGGTTTCTATTTCCTTCTCTCCACCACTGGACACACTGGAGAGCTCTTTGCAGATGGACACATGCTGTGAAGCCTCCTCATGAAAACACCACAGGCTACATTTGGGGCGGCACACTGTACAGGCAGGAGGCTTTACTGAAAGCGCAAACAGCAGCAAAGGCTGCTGAAGTCAGCTTCTGGAACAATGAGATGAAGATGACAAGTTGTTATACATGGGGCTTTCACTACCCATGCCCTGCCACTATCTCTCCATATCTTCCTTTGTCTTTGCACTTCTATTTCTCAGAGTCAGAGCATGCTGTATTTTTGAACTGTTTGCCTATATAATTCCCTAAAGGTAAGTAATGAATTTCATGAAGATTTCTATAAATAAATATACTTTTTTGTGGGCTGGTCCCTTAAGAAAAAGACACACTTTTTTTGATGATGTGCCATCTTAATGTTCTTTTTAATTTACCATCTAAGAAGTCATGTGTTACCATCCTCCAAGCTTTGTTGTGACGTTCAAGAGCACTATGCAACCGTGACAACCCTTTGGCCCACCAACAGCTCCAGAGCCGGGTGACCCTAATTACAGTGTTGGCTTTGCTGCCAAACCATCTCATTGGAAACCAGCCACAGCTTTGGCGACCCCGGCATACGACCTGTTCCCAATGGAAAGCAATTTAATGCTTGGCTGCTCAAAGAACAAAATATATGCAGCACAAGAAATCCCTTATATAAATTACAGCGAGCAAGCGGACTCTGTAATAGCCTTATCTGAGGCCTGATGAGCCACCCGTCACCTTAGAGGTAACATGAAACCACAACGTGGCAGGAAGAAGTCGAATTCTGTCACCAAGCAGCAGGTAGAGAGTTTCCCGTGGTGGGAGACTGCGGGGAGAAGAGTGGTGCACCTGCAGTCCCTTGGTGTGTTTCAATAGCAGGGCTATTGACAAAGGGAGTGCCCAAGTGGAGAACTGTACAGTGTACAGTGAAGTTCCAACATACTCAAACTCATCGATTTAGGATTGTTCATCTTTTGACTGTTGGCCCTTTTGCCCAAATAGTCCCAGGAACTACAGTGCCTCAGGAAGCTGGAAAATGGAAACGGAGCAGCACTCTCCTGAGTTCTATTTTGTTTCTTTTTTTTATTTACTTCAGTGTGTAACCACAGGGCAAAAATGAGCTGTGGACACCAAATGACACATTGATGCACATTCCCCCATCCCATTTTGCCCTGAAACCAACTAGTGTTCCTGCAGTGAATGCCTGCCCCTTGTTTGCTGTGCATTAGTTAGTTTTGATTCGCACAAATTTAGAATATGATCCATGCAAGCAGAATATTAACTGAAATAATAAAGGTATTAAAAGTAGAATTTGACAAGCGCCTCTACAAGACAGGGCCTCAAAGTTAGGTAAGACATGCAGGGATGACCTTAGGGCCATTTTTATTGTGTTTTACCAGAAATATAGCTATTAATCAAACTACCACAAAGTAGCTGCCTTTGGGGCCCCTAAGGGTCTGAGACCCTAAGGCAGTTGCTCACTGTGCCCAGTTGGTAAGCCAGGCTTGTATGTACTAGGATTGAAGAATTAGCAAATACTTTAAACAGCTCAGGTCTTAATCTCTGTTCCTTTGTTTTGTAGGTAATATTAGAAAATTGTGATAAGTGAGTTTTGTTGTTTTTGCACTGACTGCTCAAAAAAATGACTACTTGGGAACAGAAAGCGTGGGGAGTCAACACTGCACGAACAGTAAAGTAACCAAGTTTTGCAGTTGAAATGCACGTAAAGTTCCTGAGTTCCTAAAAATGGTTCCTGGAAGAGTCCCTGTAGCATAAAAGACAATGTGTCTATATCGCTTCCTGCAGCCCTTCAAGTTATGCTGCCCGTGTGCTGAAATTCACAAAGTTAATGCATGTTCTTCCCCAGTAATTAGTATAGAAGTGCTAACAGAAAAATATCCTTTTAAGTACACAATGCAAGGATGGTTGAGGAGCAAATCAGCCTGGGTTGAGAGGTGCTTGGCTTGAGCTAAGACCATGATGACCTTTAGATTGAAACAATGTCCTGGGGAGTCAAACCCATTAAGCACAGTAACTGTACTGGAGTGAGCCGTGCACTGAGAATCCATCTCCTTAGATTAGCTGACAGCAAACAGGCCACCGACTGGAGCCTGCCTCCGTGAAGTGACGCCTGTGATGCCTCGAAGCAGCCTCGACAATGTAATCCCATTTGCCCTCCAAAGACTGCAGTTGTGCCTCCTTGGACCCCACTTTTAAACTCAAAAACACAAAAAACACACACACACCTTCCACCAGGGTGGTGCAGAGACGCCAGGGAGGAAATTACACAGCAAAAGCATTTTCTCTTTTATGCCCTGAACCAATGTCTGACACATTCTTTTCATATCTGATTTACAGTTGCAGGTTTACATAAAGAACCACCAGAACCACTTTTAGTGCTAACTAAAATCAGTCGCATTAAGGACATCTGTCAAGTAAATAGTCTTTACAGAAGTACTTATGAGGAAGAACTCCCTATTCCTAAAATGTTTAGGCAACTACACCATGGTTAAGGTTAGGGGAAGAGTATCGTCATGGATAAAGTAAACCAATGTTATGGTAAATGTTGGGCTAAGATATGACATTAATTGGGTTGTACAATGTGGAAGAAAGATACTTTTTACAGCTGTCCATCTATCCATTCTAATGTCCTCCTTAATAATTTCCTCGGCAGTATAAAAACCACATGTTGCATCCTGCTTTTCTACTGACCGTAATCTTAGCTTCTTTAACAGATAACCAATACAATCATGTTTCTGTAGAGCACAGTCAGTATTTAGTGAACGCAACTTCAAAAGGTCTGATTTTATGTCCCCAAAATTGTTGCATTCCCTGCTTCGAGAATACATTGTTCACCACCGTTCACTGTAAACGAAGTCCTTTTGTGATAAACACGGCTCAGACAGTGCTTCCAATAATAGAAAGAGAATACAAACATGTTGGAGGAAAACACACACCTGTAAACAGCTGTGTCGGAGGTGTCCAGTTATACTGTTCCTTACAAGAAAATAACAGACACCTGCCAGCTAATCATCAAGAATATATCAAGAATTCTGGTATAATGAGCAATAAATATGTCCACCTTCGAACACCACATTCGTAAGGTTGGGGGAACTCACGCCCAGCAGCCTGGGGCTAGTGTTTCCAAATTGTGCTTGCTGAGGATCAGTATCAATATGGGTATTTGTTCTATTACTATTGCACATTTAATAGAAAACTTTGCATATCATTTTATTTCATTTCATTTATTTATTGCATTTATTCATTTTGACTTGTGTTTTTACTGATAATAATATATGTATTAATCGTGTTGCTGTTTTTTAATTATGATGTTGTTCAGTCACCCTGGACTCCTGCATCTGTGCTATCTTTACATCAAGGACCACGATGGGATGGACTTTATTGTGTCAGCCTTCAACATTTTTTGTAGTTGTGTGTGATTTGACATCCACCTTCCTGTAAAGTCAAATAAGCTAATAACAAAGCCCACTACAAATAATAGTATGTTTTTGTAAATCCATTTAAACAGTTGCATGCATTTGGACGTAACAACAAAAATTTGTATGTAACAATTTGCTAAGAAATCCACATTGATTCACTGAAACACAGCAAAAGGCCTCCTCCCTGCCCCAGAGTAATCTCACAGACAGCAGCTCCAGTATTTTACTTTGATGGTGGCACTGTGTCTGTAAATGATACCAAGCAATACACTGTGCCTCTGTTTGTTGTTGAGCAGTCGGGGCCCGGGTTTGTCTCTAAGTGCTGAGTATATTTACCCTCTCTCCAGTGCTATGCTTTGTTGCACTCTGTGAAACAAGGTAGAATTCAATTACATGGTGGCCGAGGCCCTGACAAGAGCTCACTCTTGTTTCAATCACCCCACAGGTGGATATGGGGATGAGAAGAAGTGACGCTCCAGTCACCACACTGTGGACCACCAGAGGGCAATGAGGCGTGAGGAGGCACTCAGAAGGTGGCGGTCAGTGGCACGGATAGACGTGCCAGAGCAGAAGTCCTGCTCATCAAATAAGAGCATCAGCATGAGACAGTTACGAGAACTTTATTTTGAAACTCATAAAAGACACAGATAAGACTGGGTAAGGAAGTAGCTGGTGGCAACTGAAATTAGTTGGTGGAATCTGCATGTTTTGGTTTATGTAAACACTAAATATGATGTTTAAATGGTCCGCTGAACAAAATGGAGGCAAAACAACATCTGTTTCAGGGCCTCCATTCCAAGGTTTAATGTCTTTTTATTATATTGCCCTGTTCTTTATTTCTTTTCTTTTTCAAAAATTCTACAGTCTGTGAGCGCTTTGGGGAACTGTGAGTCACAAGATGTGTACACCGCAGCCATCACTGATGGCTCTCTCCAAGGACCCCGCCCGTGCCCAGTGCAGATGAACAGACTCCAATAAAACAAACACCATCAATCATCATGATTGTCACACTTTTCATTGAGTTCATAATTTCCCTGTGAAAACAGCAGTTCTCCATAGCTGCAAAGACAATTTAAGGCAGTAATCAACCATGTTATAGGTCCACATTGATAAGTAATGGGTGACGATGGCAGTAGAAGGGTATCACGGGAGTGGTATAAACCGTGTTTGTGAGGCCCAGTGTATTTCACCTTATTCCTCTCAATAACGTGATATGTTTGTCTGTATTCCTCGGGGCGGGACTGTCTTCAGTGATTGAATGCCGCCTTGTCCTGGAGGAGGCCAGATCATTTAACTGCTATTCTCTTCAGTTCTCTATGGGAACTCTTTTTGTGTGTCCTGTTTGCCTCATTGTGTATACAGCCCGTAAATGATATTTATGGGTAAAGCCTACAGTGGGATGTTGTGATTATAACACAAATATACCACAAGCTGCAGAGTGACAGAGAGAAATATGGCAGGGAATTAAGTCAAAATTGCAGTGTTAAGAGGGTCATGTCTCCAGGGAGCTGACTTTCGTCAAAGCTGATGAGAAATTGTGCAGAAAAAAAGTAAGATACTGAATTGTAAACATGACAAATACTTTAGCCTAAACTTACCAAACCTACTTACTAATAAATACAGGGACTGTAGCCCTCAGTTTGAGACTATAAGAATGAACAGATATGTGGTTTTAAGTGACATACAAGAAAAGATGTATTCCCAACATTAACAGGCTTTTTTTCTTAAATCATTAGTTTCAGTCTAATGTTTCAGTTAATGCGTTAATTTATCAGTCAGGTTATACAAACGACCGAACACAAGTTTAAGCTGTGTAGTTTTATTTGTGGTGCACAAGGCTGTGAACTGTTGAAAGGGGTCAGACCTACTGCAGTTATGTATGAGATGTTTTTTGTTGTTCATTTTGTTGGTGGAGGTGTGCATGATTAGTTCCTCTAAGCAGTGAGTGACTGGGCACTGCCAAGATGTGAAGAAAGGGTAATACTGTTCTGCAGTAAATTACATTCTATTACAGTCGGTTTGCATGGGCGTCTATAGATGGATTTCGATTTTCAGCAATAAGAGATGTCATGATGTGGACTCTTCGTCTGTTCCTGTTTTATTTTGAAGTTTGGTCTGTCTTGGTTCCAGTGTGTTCCTGCCCTAGTGTCTCCCCTTTCTTGATTGTCTGTTGATTGGCCTCACCTGATTCCGTTTGTACACCTGCCTCTGATTCCCTCGTTTGCTCTCCCCTATTTGTACTAGTCCTTTTCCTTTCCTCTCTTTCACTCCTTGCTACCTGTTGTTACGTGAGCGCTGTATGTTCTGTGTGTCTGGTGACCTACCCTTTGAGTTTAGTTTGTTCAGTATTTCGGTTTTGCTCTGTGATTTTTCTGGATATCCTGAGTCATGAGTACTGTATGTACTGCCTCTTTTGGTTGGATATCGGTTCCTGTGTGTGGACTTGTGCTTCTGGTTACCCAAGCTGAACCCAGACCCATATGTAGATTCATCAAGTTGCCTACCTACCTACCTGTCTGTGTGTGTGTGTATATAATTATTAAACCTTTGAAATCCTGCTACCAGCTTCCACCTCTGTCTGCGGTTGGGTCCTTTCCCTAAAATGCCTCGTGACAAGAGAGGAATCTTAAATTAATGCTTTTTTGTTCTAAGCATGTATAGACAACTAGTGTTGAAACAGTTGGTCAGTTTGATAGTTAAGTCATAGTCATTAGAAGTCATTTTTTTTAAGGAAAAATGCCAAATACTTGCTGGTTTCCGGCCTATCAAATGTGGGGATTTACTATTTTCCTCAACTTTAAAAATGTGACCTTGTGGTCTGGGAGCTTGTGGTGAGTGTTTTGCACTATTGTCTGATAGGAAAAATGGTTAATCAATAAAATAAATTGGAGCTTTATCAACAATGAAAATAATTGCTATTTGAAACCAAGTAGACAAGAAGGGGAGAATGATTTGACAAAAGTCTGGCCCTGTGTGTTAAAGGCTAGATTTTCACTACCTTTTGATGTTAGTCCAGACTACACACAACATTAAATGTCTAAGAGAGCACAACATGCAGGGACTGCTATATTTTATGTTAAGTCATGGCACTGACTCTCAGATTGTTAATATTGTGCCTTTAGGACAGCGGTGACTTATGTAGCTTTTGCAGTGAGTTATGCAGCCAAATACACACATTTCTTCCTCCTTAAAAAAACGGAAAGCGTTCATCCAGCCTGAGCAGATACAACTTTCGGATTTCGACTTGTTTTTCCTTTGGACTAGTTTCAACCAATATTTGTGAACATGAGTAACTCTCCCTAAACCGGGTAACACAAAAACCAAGTCTGTAACATGTGATGTCATCAAAACACATAGCCTACAGCCCTACCATTGAGGATAGTTTGGAGACCGAGCATTTGTTTGAGCTTTTTAACCCCAAGTGAGGTGGGTTTTTTTTTCTTTTTTCTTTTGCAAAAGGATTTAAACTAAAAAATATCTTAGGTGCTATCAGGAGGCAATCAGAATGCAGAGAGCACAAGCCAAAAGCAGTGGCTCGCAGGCTAAGTATCAATTTGTGCTATGTTACCATAGAAAACGCGTCCAAAATGTGGCACATTGAACAGAGGTCGAACTGAAATCACCAGTGGTTTATTCGGTAATGCTGCAAAATGCTTTGTGCATTGCCGTTGTCATTTAGGTTTTTCAGAGTGATAGCCACATTCAGAGTAACTCCTTTTAAAAAAATTAAATAAATAAATCTTTTTCATTCACAATGGAGCTCTCTCAGGGACTAGTGTGAAGAAACCATACTGGCGTAGGTCATTGGAAAAACATTTGGGTTCCAATAATTCAATGCATTCAAATGCATTCTATTTCAGCACATATAACCCCTCAAACCTTAACACTGTTTCCTGCCCACTATAGACACACACCTCTGTATTCTGCCTATCCTTTTCCCTTCCAATCTCCTCCCTGTCTCTTCTTTCTATTCATCTAATGGTGCTTGGCTCTGGTCACTGCATATCAGGCGTGCGCACAGGCTAATCGTGTGTCCCACAGGCTCAGTAGGACTCCAGCAATCTGAGGGCAGCACATTACCCCAGACATACTTTAGTATGGCACAGCAGCCTGAATGCCATGTCCGCAGAGAGAGAGAGAGAGAGAGCGAGAGAGAGACCACTGGCGTTTGGCCCATCATCTGCTTTCAGCAGGTTTCTGGCTCTGTGAAATCATTTTGCACCACTAATGATGTCCTTTCACAAGCTACGATCCATCCAAGATCTTTTGAATAGCCATAGGGAGCATGTCTGCGTATAGGTCATGAATAACTTGGTTGCTAAAGAATAAGTCTATCATTTCCATTTGGAGCTGTGGTAAAGATTCCAGCAACAGACTTAAAGGTAAAGCTTTCAATTCAGACATGACTTTGCACTAAAAACACAAACGTGTAAAAGCAGGACTGCATTAAAGTTTGATGAACTAGGTCATGAAATATGAAAGCGCTGATAAAGTGGATGTTAATAGGTTGCCTATGGGTGGACCAACCCTGTAAGTGAGGTGAACCTCACTCCTGCAGAAACAACTTATTAAAAACACAAGAGAGTGTGTGTGTGTGTGTGTGTGTGTGTGTGTGTGTGTGTGTGTGTGTGTGTGTGTGTGTGTGTGTGTGTGTGTAAATGCTGAAGCTTCTCATGGTGAAACAAAACTGGATTTTAACAATTTGCACCGAATGCAACAGATGGGTTAGTAAAAATGGATAGTCATTATCCACTTAGCTATTAAAGTGCTTTTCTTTTTCATTAAAGTTTTATATTCAATTAAGTGCTCCAAGTTCACACTACACTGCTAAACAAGGATGCCACAGATGCAAAAATACACAATTCTAATTGTAAGTTCACTACTAAAATGTCATCAATAACGTTTACTAAAGACTTAAATTATGGGGTTTTCTGAAGTAGGTCCTTTTATGCAGACCAGACTTGGATCACGTTAAATGTAGGAACTGTCCGTGGTGCATTCCTTGAACTCTCAAAGCTGTTTTCCACTCTGAGCCTTTTATTTGTGTCAGGGACATAAGGGACGAATATTTTTGATCTAGACTAAAAAGAATGATGGGATATCTGGGTGAGGTTGAATCTGAGCATGACATTAGGACGGCTTTGTCTCCATATGGAAATCATACTCGATGAACTAATTCCTACTGGTGACAATCAACGACAAATTTTATAGTCTCTTTGTCATTCAAGTCATTTATCAAGCAAAAATGTCAAACATTTACTTGTTTACTTGTTCCCCTGTGTTTCTCTGTTCCATGTAATTGTAAATTTTGGACTTTGGACTGGGCAAAACAATCGATTTGAAGACATCATGTTGGCCATTGTTAACTGCTTTCTGACATTTTATAGACTAAAAAAATTGCTCAATCAATTAATAATTAAAATATTTTTTTTTAACTGGAGTCCTACTTCCTACTGTCCTTCCGTAAAGCAACTGTAGTTTAGGAAGAAGAGAACTGGATTAGCACACTACCCTGAACGTCAATTAATTCTCATGAAAACTAACCCATCCATCCATCAATATTTCCATCCACTTTCTGTGCCTCTTATCAAGGGGGCAGTAGCCTATCCTAGCATGCACTGTAGCAGGTCACACCCTGGACTGGTTGGCAGTCCAACAGACAGACAGACAACACATTCATTCCAATTCAGTATCTCCAGTTCTGCACCAAGAGGAAACGTGTGTGGACAAGGCGAGATCATGCAAACTCCACAAAGCAAGAATCCAGACCGCCAGCTGGTTTGAAACAAGGATGTTCAAAGTTTAACCACTGAGCCGGTGTGCTAGCCCATATTTATTTTATTTTTCTTTGTAATAGAATATTTGTAATCCTGTTAGGAGTACACCGTATGTTCCCATCATTTTAAGAAATCAATTCTGTTATTACAGCACCAACATTTTTACAACACTTAAACTGATTCAATCAATACTCTCAAAGGTACTTGAACAGGAATTAATAGTATTAGAGTCGGTCTGACTTCAAAATAAATACATTGTTTTGGCGTAATATTGGAGCCTACGTTGAGCGCAGAGATTGTGAGAGATGAATAACGTGTTTGTGCTGCTCTTTTGAGAGTGACAAGAGAAAGGCGGAACTTGAAAAGAGGCTGGGAGTGCTAATGAGCCTTATTTTAAGAACACAACACAGCCATGAATATTTAACAGCTTGTCTCCTTGATGAAGCACCAAAATAAAAAGTATGACGAATGAGTGAAAAATGGTCTGTGTAAAGCTGCCGCTGCTGCCAAGATCTGTACAATATTACTGTACAATAGTTATGCTTGCTATAAAACAAAACCTCTACATTTCTGTAATATTGCAAGAGTGATTTTGAATTGAGCCTTTTTTGAATATAACCAAAGCAGCAGCGCACACTCGTCATTGCCCAAGTAATTCCTACATTGGTAAAACAATTTTCATTGCAACAGAGAGCCAATAAAGACAAAACAAATCATGCCTTTGAATACGTCAACCATCAACTCGATTACCATCTTCATTTCACCATCATTGCAAATGGCACTTCATTATTCATGAACAATGATGGATACGCAAATATACTTTCTCCACACGTCTAAAGAGGACAAGTTTCAAGGTAGCAGGGAAGAGATCCTGCAAGGTACTAAGTCTCATGGACTCGCTTTGTTACTAGGCAACAGCAAGGGCACTGGCCCTTTTTTTCAGGAAAACAACTTCACTGTCCAAAATAAAGATAGAAGGAACACACCGTGACACTCTTGAGCGGGGTTAAGTCACTGGGAATAACACTCGGCAAACATCAAGTAGGCCAAAGAGTTGTTTATGTTTGGTAATTAGACTCTTTACTCTCAGGATGCAAAGAAACGCACAGCATATTTATGGTTTTCAAAAGGTTTACAGAGTGAGAGTAGGCTAAATTGACTCGATACGATACCTAATGAAGATACAATTGTGATTGTGTACAAAAGTGGTTAATAACATTTTGTATTGTTTAAAGAAAAACGTGAATTTCTGTTTTTGTAAAATAATTAAAAGGTCATATTTTTAGGCTCTGTGATCACTCAAAAGATGGATAATGTATGCAAATGCTGTATGCGGCTTTGTCCTTCGTTTTCATAAAGAAAATATGTGCAAACACCCTCAGAACAGATCAAAAGGCTACTGGGCTAATAACAACAGTAACTAGGACTCATTATCAAAGAAAGCTGGCTTTATCTCATTAAAGCAGAGGAGAAAGGGGGGGGGGGGACTCTAGTTCCAAAGGGAAATGAAACAGTTTTGCCCGTATTTGCTTTGTTATTTAGCTAGAACAGCTCAAATTAATTACTCTCATCTTCCTCACTCTATTCATTATTCTGGCTGTAATGAAATGTCTCTGAGCACACCTGGCTTTCTTATCTTTCGCACAGTAGACGACAGGGTGGTTCAGCTTTCCAACGTGCTGCAAGCAGAGTATTAAAGAAACCCAGTGCCATTTATGGGATATGGTACCTGCCGCCTCTTCTACCGATAGCTGCCTCCCAGGAAGCCTTAATGTATGAGATTTGTCAGTGTCAATTTCCCAGCTAATCTCTCTGGTCCACCTCGCTGCTGCCTCTCCCGCCCATTCATTCTGCTGCTCTGTCTCTACCTGCTCACACTATCCCGCGTAGGATACAAAGGCAACGGAAAGCCGAGGGATAGGAAATACATCTGTGGTAGCTGATGCTGCACTGTGACCCTGCTTGTGCAACCAGCAGAGTTGATACACATCCAAGGAAAACTGTGCTCGCTTCATCCAAACGTATTAATGCTGCCAGTCAACAATGGCATATGGTCTGAGTTTTCATTCATGACTCACCCTGAATAAAACAGCTTTTGAAGTCAGACCATAACAATGGAATTCATAACTAACTCCCATTGATCCACTTTCAAAATACTATAATTGAACATACTGAATATTGTGTTTTCTGAAAAACAAATCCTCTTGAATATGATACACTTGAACACTTACACTACTACTAGAGCCCATGAATGTGAAGCCTACACCCTGATCACACTTGAAATGTACAACATTTTTAACTGAAAAATATCCAGACTTTTTCAAAGGAGCAGAGGGGTTTTCACAAATTTCCACACACATTTTTATGTATACAAATCCAAACATTGTTTCATGCTGAAATCACTTCCTGTTCTCTTCTGAGTACAGCTCAGAAAATGCTTCTGGTATTATAAAGTAAAACGAGAAATGTGGAGAAAATACAAATGAGCTGCTGATTGTGCATTTTCTCTCAAATTATCAACATTTTAAGTTGGTGTTTGCATAGTGATATTTTTTTCTGTTTTTTAAATTTTCACCAGAATTTTTATTTTTTAGTCCTGCTGTGTTTATGTGTGGGAAGCCGGTGAGGGATCATGTCAGTGCACCAACAGGCTTTTCTTTATATGAAAATGCTCAAGTGTTGTTTTCATAAATTTTTCAAAAGATTTAAATATTTTTCAATAACAATTCTTATCACAAAACATCAACACTGCCAAAAAGGATGGGATGATTATCAATATAACTACTTAATGTATTTCTGCAGGATAAACAGTTACATTTTTAGTGTTTGGTTGCATCCTTCTTTGATATTGTAAATGTTGGCAGAGGGTGAGTAGAATTGAGAGAGAACATGGTTCCAAAGGTTAATGTTTTTGTGTTGTTGTTTTTTTTGTTGTATTTTTAAAATGTTTTAAAATTTGTTGCTATTCGGCTATTTTCATGTATTTCAAAAACATTATATACCTAGTTGAGGACCACAACATTAATACTTGTGATAATAATGTGACTTATAATGTGTTGAGGCACAATAAATGCATAAATAGAAGTCATACACGAGTGACACTGCAACAAATGCAGCGTGCTTTTTGCAAACTGCTGCTCACCCCAAACACTCAGAGCTCAGAGTGAGCTGCAGTTAACCAGCACAGTGACATTCAACACTCTGAGACTCAAACACAAAGGAGGGATTACTGCTAATCAATAGAGAAAGAAAAGCTTTTTATTAGAAATGTATTACTGTGACTTCTGAATAGCTAACGTGTTATTTTAACAGCGTCAAAAACCAGCATTACTCAAGAAAAGAGAAAATATTTATTTCAGCACCAGACTAGAATTTGGCAGGCAGAGAGGTGTAATTTGCCTTAAGTTCTGCAGTGGGCAAAATGCAAATTTAGGCTACATTAAGAAAGCCCATGTTCTCTGATTATTACTGTTGGACGCTGGCACGCTGCAAAGCCTCCTGGCCAATAGCATTACAACACTGCTTAATTAAAATAATTCTGCAAAAAACTAAATGAAGACCTTGACTTACATTAGCTCCAGACTTCAGAGGATGACATTCAAACTTTACCAATGAGAAATGAAAAGCTGGAACGTCCTCAGAGCTGCAAGTGTTCGAGTTTGATTGCAGTTATTTTCAGACTAAAATGTTTTTTTTTTCTAGTTTTTTGATTCTTTAGTGTTGATCGCACACTTTCCCGTTTGGTTTGTTTCCTGCTGTGTTCTGTCCTATCAGAGGAGGCCAAAAAACCTGCTGCTTTTGCTGCTTCAGCTTGACAGAAAGTACATATAACACTTTTTGGAACTCCAATATTTAAATATAATATTAAAACTGATAATTTCCTCAGTGGATTCCAATGTGTCACATTTCCATGTGACATTTTTTTTTGGTAAATATACAGTATGTTAATGGTTTGTTTGCAAACTAGTCATGCTAGATGTAATGATATATGTAATTCTGCAACATATGCAGTTTTCCAAAAAATCCAATATAGGTACGTCACTTTTGTATGTGGGTATTATTGTTTTGAAAGAACATTTTATCTCTTAGCTTTGACTTTTGAAGTTTGCTTTGGCTCTGTGGGTGAGCTGAAAATAACCAGAATTCTTTAGTACTACATATTGTAGTATTCTGACCAATCATTGCTGTTAAATATGTCATTATGGCATGTTTTGTGGAATCAGGAGTGTTTTGGAAATTCTTGGCCGTAACTCTTCCCCTCTAAACCAGAACAATGTATGTGTCATTTGATTTCCATGACAAACACCTACTAAAGATAAATGTGAGATACATTACTGTATTAAGGGAGGCAGCAGCCTAAAGGTTAATGAACTCCTGATAGGTCAATAGTTGAAAATCTGAGTCAAAACAAGCAAACAAGGCACATTTATAGGTATAGTTTGACATTTTGGAAAATGCGCTTATTCACCTCTTTATTAGTTACATGAGAAGATTGCTAGCATACTCATGTCTGTACAGTAAATATGAAGCTACAGCAAGCAGACGGTAGCAGCGCTAACTAGCATAGGAAAAAGACAGGAAATTGGGGGAATCGGCTAACCTGCTTCTCTCCAAGTTCCTTGAGTCTTGTTGTCACCGTGAGGTTGCCACTAGTGGAGAATCCAGGAAGTTACTGCACCCGACAAAGAAAAAGCCCAGCACATAACCCCCCGTAAAAACACAATTTGTTGGTTTTTGTATGGATTAAACAAATGAGATATACCAAGCTTTACACGTGGTGGTGGTAGGTGGATTTTGATAACTTTGGACAAAGCCAGGCTAGCTGTTACCTCCTGTTTCCAGTCTTTATGCTAAGCTAAACTAATCAGCTGCTGGCGGTAGCTTCTTATTTAGGGTACAGACATGAGAGTGGTATCAATCTTCTCATCAAACTCTCGGCATGAAAGAGAATAAGTGTTTTTTTCCCCAAAATGTTCAAAAGCTGCATTTGTACTGGACCGGTGACAAGACAGTGCTGGGAGAGTATGTGTGTGTTGCATCCTTTCATTCTCACCTTGACATTAATAATTTATCTGGCTGCATTCCAATAAGATCTCACTGCAGTGTATCAGCTACAAAACACAAAGAGGACACGGAGTCACACAACATGACAAAAGGTATTAAAATATGAAAAATGTATAATTTCAGTAATTACTTTAATCAATTAAAATATCTTAATGTGTTTTTGATTAATTGATCAGAAAGCAGGAAAACCACTGTGTGGGTCCAGAATTTACAGCCACATTTGGGCCTCAGCCTGGTGAAATGGTAAATGGACTTATATAGCACTTTTCAACCTTAACGGTTCCCAAAGCACTTAACAGATTGGTCTCGTTCACCGATTAACACACACATTCACACACCAATGGCGACGGAGCTGCCATGCAAGGTGCTGGCCTCCAACTTGGGGTTCAGTGTCTGACACTTTGACATGTGGACAGAAGGATGTTGTGATGAAATTATCATACAGTGGTTTTGTTGTTTTCTTTAACAAAATTCCAAGAAAATTGTCATTAAAAATGAGCCAAATGAGCTATTAAAGCCACAGTTTTATTGCATTGAACATTTGTTAGAATATGACACATATGATTTTGCACACATCTGTCATATTTTGACAGTAGTGAACTGTCTGACTGTTGCTTTCCATTTAAATATCAAATGATGGAAATTCATTAATCACCCAGTTAACACCTGCGGGATCCTAAAGGTTAAAGACTGTGGAGTAAATGCATATTCCTCTCCGTTCTCTGGTTCATGCTTTACAATAAAACCCGGCACCATGTCTGAGCTCAATTGTTGAACATTGCACTGAAATGAGGCTTTGATGACCAATCTTCCTGTTCCTTTATGGGTTATTAAAGCCCATTGCTGTACATAATATCTGACCTGTCAATCTGATTCCTTCAGCTGAGGACAAATTGTGATTAAAGTAACTTCAATTTATCAGCTACTCATCAAGAATGTACAGTAATGTCCCTTTAGAAATGCATGGCTGTAATGTGTCCAAAAATACCTAAAATCCTTTAAGAAAAGTGACATCCCACAACCCTGTTTCATGCCATAACTTTGAAATCTTACTCTGTATGGCACATTGATTTATTTCCCACTAAGCATAAGGCCATCAATTCGCCGCATATGACATTACGGCTCATTCAAGGCTGTCTGGGGAGAAATTATCATGCTCGATGATGTCGATGAGTTAAACCCGTAGAACAGACGCACGCCCGATGTTGAATTCAAAGCACAATGAAACATTTCATTTCAAAGCACAGCGGGCTCACCAGAGACAAACTGCTAAAGGTACAGAGCAGCATTCTGCAGAATTCTGTAAATCTTCCATAATTCAGAGGAATCAATTAAACAGAGATTTTAATTGCACATTGTTCAAGCTGCGAAGATGATTATTATGCGTAACTGAAAAACAGTTATGTTTCAGCCGTCCTGTCAAAAACAAACTTCCTTCATGATTTTATGTTTGACATGGTTTTATTTTAGTTGAAGGATTACATTGAAATCTTTAGTTTCAAAAAAGTCTTACAAATGTATCAAAATCCATTGAATAAACTCATAAATGTATAATCTACTTCTCTTGGCTCCAGGGAAGTTTATTTCATTTTGACAATATAAACTTTCCACCCAAGAATAATATGTAAAATAGCTAAGGAAGTACTTTTTTTCTGCCTTCCAAAGCCAAAATTAAACCCTAAAAGTGTTGGCCTGGGACAAGCCAAATGTGCTGTTGAGTGTATATTAAAAATGATAAATTTCCAAGTGCATATCCATTATGTTTTTCCTCATTTACTCTTCATTGTTGAGATGGTCATAAAGACTGCTGCTTTGTGCTATACATTATCATATAATAATGCCACTATACTGCTGTGGGAATCATTTTAATGGGTAAAAGAACACTTTTCCAGTAAAGTCCTGAACCACGTCCAAACCAATGCCACAATAAGACTGGACTGCAGTAATAAAGCAAACACAGACCTAATAGCTAACCCTGGAGACTCGATTATGCCGTTTGTGTCACCCATTATGGCAACGCTGACAGTAAAAGCCATCATAGCGACAAAACTTCAGCATAATGACTCTTGGTGAATGTGAACAACATGTAAACTAAATGTGCAAAAAGCCACAAACAGCAGACAAAATACTCTGGAATCATTTCAGTTGCCATCCAAGCCACTTTCACACAGTGTATAAATTAACATTTAGCTCAGAAAAGGTCACTTTTGCCCTTTTCAAGCTGTGGTGCTTTTCGCTTTCCATAATAAAAACAAGCAAATATCTGTGAAGGTGTTTGGGAAACATTTGTTTAAAACTTCTTTTAGGAAACTTGCCATGTATTTCTCTTCTCACAATGCATATGACAATTCCATACATAGGTAACACACTGTAAACCTGCCAGGTATTAGCATAATAAAGGGAGACACATTAACGCAGCATGGTTCACACTTGTGCTTAATTCCTCTTCACCCTAAAATGGGGGAAAATATTATCAGTGTTGTCGTAAACACAAGTACAAATCCCTGCTGTTATGGCAGTCATACTGAGAGACTTCTGATGTTTTGCAGTCATTTCCATTCCACAGCCAGCATTTGCATTTGTTTGATTTCCAGCAGCAGTGTGCAATGCCTCTTTGTGCAACAATACAGACACAAATAAATTAAGATCCATCCTTCCTAGCAGAGATTATTTATCTCCCTACTCAAGCTGTCTGAACTTTGATAACACAGCTTCAAGTTATTCATGGCTATTCCCATACCCGTCGCCCACTGCCTTGACAGTAAAGACTACAGTCTGATGTACGCCTATGCTATGTTTTTGTAACATATCAGTCTTATACAACAGCTAATAAAGAATTTGTTTAGCCTACTTTGGTGTGCAGATGTGGTATGAATCATTGCAATGTAATGCATGCCTATAGCTGTAACCCCACTGCTAATCCTTCTGCAGAAAATCAATTTTTCACATTGGCTTCGGCTGCCCTCAGGAAGACAAATCACAAAAATAGTCAAACCAGCGATCAGAATCACACAGACTGGAATCAGACGGAGAAGAGTGTAATGCCTCGTGTACAATCAGTAACAAGTTGCTGCCAAAATGAGAACATACCAGTTCACTCTTGTCAGCCTCTTAAAAAGACAAACATGATATAATTAGGATGATTAAGATGAGCAGAGACTAAAGGCCAACAGTGTTAACATAGCTGGAGATAATAAAAGGATTAGGGGTGATTCACTTACAGAGGCTAATGGCATTTTAAAATAGAAAACAGGAATTCATTAGCAAATGTGATTGACAGCTGAATGTCTCTGAATTTAACAGCACAGAAAAGGAGCCAGTGATGCTTAAATTCACACAACAACAGGTCTGCTTGTCCGGGAGAAAAGACCGGAAAAGTCACTAAAAGTGTCACATAGTCAGGTGAAACAAAAGAAAGAAGAAGAGCACCTTTAGGAAAAGAGCGAGCAGATCTGCAGTGAGCAGATGAGCACTGACCCAATCTGACCCACTTCTCCCTGATTTATGGTTTATGGTCCCTCAGCAGACACAGCTTTGTTCTGGGGGGTCATAAATCTCCCGCACCTCAGAGCCGATCAGCTGACCCTCCAATCCTGGCAGCAGTCCCCTTCGCACAATCCCGTCCGCCGGCTGCAGCCGGAGCTCTCAACACAAAGCAGAAATCACCCGAGCCACAAGCGCAGGCAGTTAATCACCGTGAGCAGACAATAGTATGAAATAGAGCCAAGAGGGTCGGGCAGGCGATTCATCGCAATTGCTAAAGCACTCAACGGGACAGCCGAGGCTTACCTGTTTGGTAACCTCTGCTCCGAGCACGGGGAGTGTTTTCATAAAAAGTGAAATGAAGTTCTCACTGTTTGAAATAAGCCGGTAGGAGTGCAAGTTATAAGGATTTGAAGACACCTCACTGACATGAAAATACAAAAATGGCACAATGACATAGTTTTGTATTAATGCCTCCAGCCATGTTGAAAGGGCTAAATGCCGGATCTAATTATGAGACGCATTAATTGGTGTGATGAATGGCAAACACAACTGCTGAGACTCCAAGAAGTTGGACCATCAAACAGGCAAACATTGCACACCGCAGCCCGGCTCAGCAGGTGAACTGCTGCAGCATGGACCGCACTCTGTCTCTGAAATGAGTTATTTTGTCTGGATCAGACACGGTGACATGTCTCACTGTCAGTGGCAAAATAACACAATAAGAGTGAGAGAAAGATGGAAGAGGAAAAGCAGAAGAGAGCACGCAAAGCGGACAAGGGGGGAGGTTTAATTTGAAAGGGAGGAGAGACACAGCGTGAGAGAGAGACGCAGCCAGAGAGGAGTGAAATACTCCTCCACGGAGACATCAGCCTGGAAAGTAACGTGTGCGGAGCAGCATGCGGAGAGCAGAATGAGTCCGAACCGCTTTAAAGTGGAGGAGGAGAGCGTCGCCTCTCGCAGCACCGTCATGAAAAAATCAGCACACTCACCTGCCTAAAGCACGTAAACGCATCTCTGTGCTCAGTCCTTTTACCATATGTGTGTATCGTGAGGGAGCTCTGCTGATGATCTGCGCACGCCACCAGTCTAAATGATCTCCATGACTCATGCGGGAGCAGATAATTGGCTCTCAGAAAAGTGGGATAAAGGCAGTGAGTAGCCTGGCGATGAGGGGGTTTTTTTGTCTTCCCACACCCGCGCATGGATGTTCTTTCTCTCGCTCCCCCTCCTCTTCACTCTCTCGTTCGTTCGCCGACTCTCTCAAGAGTGCCCCCCCCCCCTCCTCACCTCCCCCTTATCCCCCAAAGCACAACTCTCCTCGCCAAGGTGCCACTAACAGTTTCTGCAAACCCGCTTTCTCATTGGTTCTTTCCACCCTGCTCTCCTCCACTTTCCTGTCTTAAAGGAATAATGTGGGCAATTCACACACACACACACACACACACACACACCCCATCTCAACCCTGAGCCCCTCCTGCAGCTCACAAAGTGTATCATGATGAGAAGTGTTGGGCAAAACTAATTACAGTTTAGGGTCGGAGCAACGGGACAGACTTCAATAATTCATGAGCTCAATTTAAGGGGTGACGGCAGATGTGTACCTGAAGAAACAAAGCTGGCGGAAGCAGCAGAATTAGATTTTCTCTGCGACACCCTGCTGACGTCGTGTATGTGCGTGTATCTGGGGATAGAGGTGGCCAAAATAACAGGATATTAGGCAATCTCTGACGTTTATCGATCTCTCTCAGCGACCGAGGAAATGCAACAACATCAACAGGTCTCTGTTACAGCTAGGGCTGGCCTGTAACTGGCACAAACAGGGAAGCTATAGCCCTATTTTTGTTTTTTTACAAAAGAGACTAGTAGGATAGTTAGAGTAGAGATCCAGCCAAAAGCTCTTGTGTTAATGTATCACCGTGAAAATACTTTAATAATAGTAATGCTTGTGTTTTGGCTTGAGTTCGGAAAGCATTGGATCTTTAAAACGACCTTCCCAACCCTTAGGAACAGTATGTACTGTAGTGCTAAAGACAGTAAAAATGCTTTTTAAAGCAGCTTTTTAAAACTCCTTTTAATTATTTCCTACACAAAATCACATGGAACCAACTGACATTTGAAAAGCCCTCTCCTCTGCTGCCATGTTACTCTGTGTTGGTGTCCTGAATCTGTGACAATTTAGAGCCAAGTCCTGAATGCTGTCATAAAGTTTTATAACCAGAGGCAGCTGAATCAGTTGGACTTTGTAATCTCACTGAATGGTGATGCCAATGGTAGTCCAGTTCTTGGTTGACAGACAGCAATGAGTTGATTCACTTCTGTAGGCTTGTCACAGTAGGTGGTGTAACTCCTGGCGTTTGGTGCTCGAGCCAATACCGGCGGCATTGTCTCCACATCAAACCCGCCATCAAAAACGCAATGCACTGAGCGAGCCTCACCACATGGCATGCAGCACTATCTATGGTAAATGACACTAAACAAATGTAATATAACAAATTCAAACTGCTGCAAGTGTGAAGGGTTCAAATTTAACATCTTTAAATAGAGAAAGACACTTGCCAAAGGAGCCTGAGAATTAAAAGCAAGCGTTTGTTCATTGTATGAGGAATATTTACTTTTTTTTGCAGCTTGTATGTTGTTTCTATTTTACCACATTGTGCATACTCCAAAGTTGAACGACAGTAAATGAAACATGGCTATGATTTCTAAGCTGTTCCTAATGATTTTTCAAACTTCTAAGCATGTAAAACAGGAAGATTTTAAGTGAGCCTTTGAATGAAAAAATAAGGCATCCTTCATCATCAATAATGAAAAGTTCAAACTAAAACTGATCTTTATTTAAGTATTGTACACTAACCAATATTAACCTGAATTCATCACATCACAGCAACCAAGAAAATGTCAGTGGTTCTAAGTAACATCTTCATTCTTCTCTCTATTGCTGTGGATAATTGTGATGTTCATCGCTATGTTTAATAGCAATAGCTATTATTTAAATGTGTTTTTATGTATGTGTAAACTATTTTAGTTAGTGTCAGATTATCATGCATTTAGGCAGACTTCTGAAAATAGTTTTCACATGTTTCCCGTGACTGAGCTCCAGACATCCAGTGAATCAGCTCCTGCAGCAGTAATCTCCAGACCTGTATATACTGTCTGAGCACCTGTGTTGCCTGAAATTCCAGTGATAAATTAGTGACGACAATGAGCAGCTTCAGTCGCAGGTGCATCAACTGTGCTATTTGAATTTCCTTCCCAAGGCGCCTTGTGCAAATGCTGACTTTTGGAGTTTGCACTTTTGTCAATCTCGAGTTTCCAGTGAGCCGAATTTAACGGCTCACTGAGAACTGTTAACTGTGGGACTGTAGACGAGTAAATATCAGCACAGACAGCCTCATATTCCACCGTTTATTGGTAATCCTGGTGACTCCATCAGGGGGAAAAATTGGAAGCAATTATTCATGAAGGTTTCATTGTTTACTGGAGTCTGTTAGAGATTGATGTACTGCTTTGTACTGCGCTCTGCTGTTCTACATTCACCACCTGCACATACTGGTGGGGTTTGTATACAAATCATGTGATCAGATTATTAAAAGAATGAGACAGCCCACAATACAGGAAACCTTTCTGGACAATGATAACTATTCATTTTTTAAAAGTCTGGTAAATGTACATTTTGAAGACAAAGCTCCGATATAACTTTAAAATCATGTCTAAATTTTCCAAACAGAAGCCTCAGAAAATAAAACTCCTTGATGGAAAAATAACAAAATAAATCAAGCAAGCAGGCATCCTCAGTCGCCTTCAGGTTCACATCTGTAATGTCAACCTTAGCACACCTCTTCTTACTGATCAAAGCTGCTTCATGCCTTCATCAACAGCTGGTGTGAATGTAAAAAAAAGAAAAAAGAAAAGCAATGGCAAGATGGCAACCTATTTCAACGAGCCCTCCACCTCATTCTCCAAACAAACACAGCTTGCCTTTGGTCTTTATTTCACTGTCATTGATGCATATTTCATAAGGGAATTCACTGTCTTCCTTTGATTCTTTGGCACTTTGGTGCTGCTGTCTAGCAATCCATTAGCTCCCATTACCGTCTCTACAGTCCTAATTACAGACAACAAGAAGGCTCTTACAACTCTAATGTACTGTATATAATAGCTTAGTCCTCCTCCTATGCGGACTTTTAACAGGTGTGATAAAAAGCAATTACGACTACTCTTTGAGTGAGCAAATGATTTCTCATTTAGTCTATAAAATATCACGCAATAGTCAAAAATTTCCCAACGTCAAATGCCATGTCTTGGCATTGGTTGTACAGTCCAAAATCCCAAATATATTCAAATTACACTGATATATAAATGGAGAAAAGCAGCAAGTCCTCACATTTGAGAAGCTGGAACCAGCACATGTTTCGCATTTTTGCTTTATAAATGACATAAATGATTGATTGCTTATCAAATTGCCGTTGATTCATTTTCTGTCAATTGATAAATTAATTCATTGACTGATCATGTGACCACTATAAACATGTGACACATATAGATTCATGTGCCATTTGATGAATACTATCATTCAACCCATGACTTAAAAGTTGTTGTTTTTTTGCTGTTTGTGGAGCATTATTACAAAGGATCAGTTCACCCATATACCAAAAAACTAAATAACCCCCACCCCCAAAAAAACCCCCCATTCCTATCTGCTGGATTGGTAACGTGACAATACTGACCTCATTAAGCAGATTAGGTATCAGCCAGAAGTAAACAACCCACATTAAACAGTTTCTTCATCGATGTCATTAGAAAAGTCTGTGTTTCCACGATTAGCAGCAGTCACGACGGGCCGCTCTTAGCACCACAAATATCCGTGGTCTCACATTACCTTATTTGAAAATGATCCCAGTAAGTTCCACATAGTGTTGTATACAGATTGTAAGTGTAATTACACCCTCAAATTCAGCTCGAGCCCTCCCTCCCAGCAAATTAAAAAATGCAACAAGTGAGGGAACAACACCTGTAGGAGGCGTGGCCTCGTGGCTACGTAGTGTGTGGGTCAGGGGACACAGGGCGACTGACTGACACTGATTAGAGTCTATTTTATATAAATTTCATGACGTAGACAGGTCCCAACCGGTCGGCTCTATGTCAGCATTAGCCTTGCAAGGTTTAGGGCTGATTTAAAACAGTAGATGGCGTATTGAGCCATTTTCAACCCATGAAAATTGTTGGAAAGAGATGTCAATATTAACACCAGCATTGATGCGTTTCATCACAGTGCAATCATATCATTTAGTTTACAGCTCAAAAAACATGTCTCAGTGTGCAGTACCTCTTTAAATTTGGGGGGAAAAAAAAGCCCTGGTTTTGTATCAGTAAATCGTATCGGCAGATACGTTGAGTTGGGATATCAGCATCGATACAGTGGTACAGTATCAATCCGAGCAAATCGATCTAGTTTTATGTACCAAGATTTTGAGGCATTTTTCTCTGAAACATCTATTTCCACCCCAATACAAGCCTCAAAGCTATGAAAAATGTAATTTAAAAACTCAGTGTCAACTGCTTTCATAGGGACTATTTTTGTGCTAGAGAGTATTTCAAATGACTGTCACTGTCACTGTTGTCTCCATTGTATTGGCATGGAAGCAGAAATCTCAGAGATGGATATCTCAAAAAGACCTCAGCACATAAAACCACAACTGTACTTTGGGTAAACTGACTTTTTAACTCTGGCAATGTTGGTGCTATGCTGCGTCACAGGACTACACAGTGCTAAGTTATTGATGAATTAATGTATTCCAATGAAAAAGATAAAACCTTAAGAACAGAATATGTCTTTGTGGAGCTGAACTCAGCAATAAACTGTGTGAGTACGGCCCTTCTTTGCTACTAATGGGCGGAAAGTCACATTATGCTAAATGAGCAGAAGAGGGAGAGACGCTGAGGGAAAATGGCCATAGAGACGGAAGATGAAGCAGGCAAAGCGCACTTCAGTGAGTGTAAGATCATTCCACTTCAAAAGACAAGGAGACTTAATGTTGCTATACAGGCAACTTTTTCCCTGTTATGGACAGCTGAGTGTTCTTATTTTGAACCCTTTTACAGCTCAAAGCTGTAACAGTTTTCTCTCTTTCTGTCTCTGAGTATAAAGTTTGGGGTTGAGTGTGGACGAACACAATTTGGTTTATCTGATATCCTGTTGAAGAGACTACTGTAGTGTCATGACCTCACCTGTAATGTATTTTACAGGGGGGACAGCAATTTTTACTCAAGCCCTGTGCACACAGTTTTTGAGGCACTTGTATTTCCATTTTATGTTATACATCTACTCCACTACATTTCAGATGGAAGTATGGTGACTTTTTACTCCACTACATTCATTTGACTTCTGTAGTTATTATTTCATTAAAGCATATGGTCAGCTTATAAGATATGATGCATTATATTAGGCTCTTAAAATCCACCTGCACCTAAACTACATACAACATTAAAATGCTGCTCACACATTAATGCATCAGTAATAATGATCCAATAATACTATCTTTAAGAGTAATTTGACTTTGGATAGGTTGGTAAATTTGGCTAATAACACATTTTTGAGTGCAGGACTTTCACTTCTAATCAAGTATGTAAAATTGTTGTACAGAGGTACAGCCACAGTACCCTTGAGCAAGGTCAGGTTGATACTAAATGCTAAATGGTCTGACATAAGTTACTGACATAATCAGTATCTCTTGGTTGTCTTGGTTTATGTTGTCTGCATATTCATCTTCCTAAAAAAAACAGTGTTGGAACTCAACACCAGCAGAGAAAATAGCTCTGCCACAAATACAGCTGTAGAGTTTATTGGTGTTGGAAAGAAACACAAGCTTATTTTGAGGGAGTGCACACTGTACAGAATACAGGCAGTATTTTTAGCAGAAAAGAACATTGGCTGTATGACAACTTTACCAAACAATTTTTTGTCACTGTTATGAGATTCCCCTCTATGTCGAGTTGGGTTAGGGTTTTGTTGGCCACATTATTTCCAGAATATGCTTCACCTTTGTTAGCCCAGCTAAACTAATTCAAGAACTGCTAGAACTGCAACTGTTGGTGAAGCAACACACACAGTTGGGCTTTTCATCATGCTTGCTTGCTCGCCATGTGAGGTCTTCTGTTTATTTGGATACATAATTTAAAACCACAAAGCTGATGGGCCTTCTAGAAAATTTCACCCTATTCGGGACCACTTTGGATAAAAACATTGCATTTATAAGTTTGAATGTGCATCCTAGTGCACTGGCTTTATCTATTGATGTGTTTGAATGTTCTTATGGTCTTAAAATTCTTAGAAAAATTACATTTTCATTCTTAGTGGCATTCATAAAATACTGCAGGTTTACATTCCAACTACAGATTTAATAATTGACAAACACAAAGGTGATACAAGCAGCCAAGGTAAAACCACTCTTTGGCATAACAATCAGTCAAACTCGTTTATGACAAATTTCTTGACTTCACTGGCAGTATGTTGACTAGCTATATTTGGCTTTTGTCCAGCTACAATGTGAATGATGCTCAGTGTTGAATGAATCACTGCCTACAATCTGCTCTCTGACAGCTGGAAACTAAACCTCCACATGAGGCTCACACATATGTGAAGCACTGGATGAGAGTTAAAGCTCCTCTCTTTGAGCTTTTGGTACAAAGAATTTTCCCTAAAAACATGTTGTGATTGTGGGTTTGAACCTCTCTCAAAGGAAGTCAAAATGAAGAGCCAAATCAAACACTGGGGGTAAAAGGGAATTGTTAAAGCATAGATGAATCATGAGAGGAAGTGCAGTGGACTGAAATACCCCCAACAGCTACAGATTCATCTCTTGTCATACTGTCATACTACATTTTTTATTTTAATTGCCAAAATACACAAAGTACACTACATAAATGTGAAACGGCATCATACCACAGTATTTTATATCACCTTAAGGCTGTGTAAAGTTATCACTTACAAATGTAAATCCTTCTTTAAACTTTATGCGTTGAGCTAAACTTAAATGTCCCAAAAGTTCATGGCCCTGCTTCAGGCTCCCATTTTTTCTGTCTCTGTTTAATTGTCTTCCCATGAGCAAGGTTCAACCCCCCCATTTAAGCAAGAATCTGAGACTATTCAACAAGACCTACAGGCTGTTCTTTGAAAAAAACTTTTTTTTTAATTTCAAGCATAAATGTGGACAAAAACATTCCTCTGCACTCTGCAATATCTGCTACATCAATCTGAAGTAACTCCAGATCAGTGTAATCAGACATCACACCCTGATCCCAGGTCAAAGTTCATTGTAAGTGACCTAAATCAGTATATACATACAATGCTTGCATGCTGTGACGGCTTTACTGGCCTTCCCGATCACACACCTTTGTGAAGCAGGTTTCTCCTTTATGTCGGCCACGAAACAAGATTTGGGAATAGAATGGATGTAGGAAAACACCCTCCTCCACGCGATGACAAATAAGTTATGTAGAAACAAGCCACAATCTCTAAAGTCAAATCAAAAGTGTTAAACTAAGTACTAAACTTAGTATTAAAGTATCAAACTGATGCTGAAAAGATTTTTAAAACACAAAAGTTGTAACTAAACGTTTACTTGCTTCAATAACATTGTAATGCCTTAATGCTTAATGAACAGATGAGGATTAAAATTTTTATTACTCCCTTACTCAATTTTACATTCACCTCACCATTACTAACTGACTACATTTAGTGTAGGAAGCTTGACAGTTTAAACACTGTAAAAAAAAATCCTAATTTTACAGAAAATAACTCTTTACTTTTCAGGTTTTTTTTTTATTGTAGTAGTATTTGAATTTAGGTATTGAACCAATAATTAAAAATTACATTTGTTTCTCATTTTGTACAGAAAAATGACTATATTATTTATACAGTATTTTTCCCGATTTCTTAAATTACATGCACAATTATGTAAAATGACAATAAATATCTTTAATTAAATATGCAGCAGGTTTATGTCTATACTAACAATGTAATGTTTTTCTTTGTTATTTTAAGGTAAATCTTATTAGTTATATTTATGTGTATTTTTACATTCAAACTCTGTAATTCTGGACACAAATTTAGCAAATTTTTTTCATTACATCAAACAATGTATAGAGTACAAAGCTGCACTGCACTGCACACTCGCGAGGTTGAAACTTTCAGGCATGTCACAGTGAGTAAACGCACATACATGCCAATGAATCTGAAAATAACGTAAAAAATGAAAGTAAAATGACTAAAGGCAAAGCCAGGAAAGCAATGCATTGCAATAGTTCAGGCAGGAAGTAACAAACAGCAAGAAAAACAAATCCATCTAGAGTCTGTGAGTAAGATTCTTGCTGTCCTTTAGCAGAAAATGAATGCATCTGCTTCAGGGGTTGCCAGAGTTGTTGGCTGCTGTTAGAGGTTGACCACCATTATGCGTTACTCACAGTAATGCACCTTAAATTGTTAATGGCTCAATAAAGTGAAAATAGAGGAAAAATTTTAAGAAAATGGACCTTTGGCAAAATCTGCACATTGCAAAGAAATTATTTTCCTACAGTCTGAATTAATGATGAGTTTCTGTTGGATTGTCAGGATCACCTCAGTTTTTTGTTGTTGTTTTTTCTAAAGTTCAGATTATAAAAGTAACTGCACAAACTTCAACAACAGATGCTGGCATTCAAGGTGAACTCGATTAAAACACACTGGGTGCCTGACTACAACTGATTCTGTCTTCCTGAAGTAGACGCAAACATTGTGTTGAGCATATGGGACTGAATATTACACTCAGAGTCTGAGACCCCTCCTCTCTGCTCTCTTAATAAACATGATATTCAAGCTTTGCATCACGATGCTCACTGAACCAGCAAAGCACTTGACGGCAACATCAATGCATCTCTGAGTGTATGAATATGCAGTCTGGATTCATGCCTAGAGTGATTAACTCCTTCCTCTGATAACGTTGGCATCAGTGCTAAGCATGCTGTAAGTACGGTCCATTCTTTCACTCATTCAGCCGGACAGGAAGTCAGTCAGTATCAGTCAGTCAGTGCTGGCATTAAGATTTCTCCTCACAGCGGCTGAACACAGACCGGAGGTCAGATCCGCTATCACCAAAGCAGCCTTCATTCTCCGACGCTTACGCCTCACATCCTCCGTGTCACAGCAGAGCTCAGTGTCTGCCCAACAGATTCCAGCTGCCCAGACACTCATGACCTGCACCACCTCAGATAATCAACATGGTAAGACACTGGGGGGAAGAGTACGGTCAAGAGGCAGACCGACAATTATTTGTGGCATTTGTCTAACCTTTCACAGGAAAACCAAGTGTGTGGCTGCCTGCCTGCACTACCTGAGTGGATGCTGTTGCAATCATCAGTGTCTCTAAGCGGTTAAAGTTCAGTGCATCTTACAATGTGAGAAATGTCTTTTTTTCCCCCAAGGTAATTCAATTTGAGTCTTAATTTCAAATTGTTTCTATAAACAGCAGAAAAGAATCTGCTGACAGGGATATGTCCTTTCAGCATTTTCAAGTGCAGTTCCAGTGTTTACTCTATATTGCACCTGTGAAACTGATTCAGTAAGAGTGAAGTTAAAAATCCCCACTGACACAATTAGGAAGATAAATAAGATTTTAGAACAAATTACAAGCATAAATGTCTTCCTAGGGTGGACATTTTCATCTTGTCCACTGAAAATGTCTCTGTTAACAGTGGCAAGGCAACAGAAAAAAAGCCTGGAAGGATTAGAGCTCTTTAGGTTTACGTTCAGTTTGGTGGGGTTGCAAAACATATATAGCAGCTAACCACTGTTGTCTATTTCGAAATAGAGTATATCTAGCTAGTTTTCCTCCAAGAATATATCCATATATTTTCCCCCTGGAAACAATTATGTTTCTGAATATTGCATTTGAATGGACTGTTATACAGAACCATGTAACCACAGAATGCTGGTGCCTATTTTTGCGATGTATCACAATATTACACATTGTGTAATAAGGAAGTTTCTTCTTTTTTTTAAGACAAACTTTGAGATTATGGAGCAGCCAGAAGCAGTTCCCCCTGTAGACAGTAAGCATACAGTACATGTTATTCTTAATGACACCGATAAGGTGTCCTAACTATTTTCTGTTGTAGGGATTCAACATGCTACTGTGGAGGGGCAGTCTGTCTAATTCAAGGCCTCACTGCTTTTACAGAAAATACATTTTTGAACTAAAAAATATCATCAGCACAACAGTGAGGTTTTGACAGTACATAGATAGTTTTACTGACTCGCGTACTTCTTTTCAACCTGTCAGTGAAAATGAATTCATTCCAATTAACAGTGGTTTCGCAGAGTGCTCTGGTAACAAGCTGAGGCTCATAGGGGGAGACTCGCCCCTTGGTGACCCCTAATGAGCCAGCAGCCTCCTGCCAGAGGAAGCCTGAGTCGCTGCACTTGTAATGAGCTGCTGTTTTGCTACAGGCCTTTCAGATGAGCCATGGAGCTGTCATTCGCACCGCAGTACATGAGCGACTCTGGCATATGATGCAATTCTTAGGCGAGTTTAAGGACAATGCATGCCTGTGGTGATGAGTTACTGTTACGGTTTCAATTCGGCGTTCATAAAGTAAAATCAGTTCAGGAATTCTTTTGTGGATATCACAGTTTGGAAAGAAGCTGTTTACAGTTTAAGCACTGAGTCAAAAAAGATCTAAAACACTGCAAAGTGCCTCTCTTTTTTGTTCAGTTGCTCTTTTTTTAACAGCTACATTTGTGATATTCACAGAACTGGAGTCAGCCAATGACTGAGGATAGGCCCAAGGCAAATATTTTCATCATTGGTTGGCTTATCTGGCGTTTCTTCAATTAAACATTTACTCATTTAGTCTATAAGAAGTCAAAAAATAGATTAGAGGACACTCATGATGTCTGATAGCCCAGGGATACGTTTTCCAAATTGTCTGTTTTGTCCAACCAATAGTCCAAAACCCAAAGGTATGGACTTTATAATGACATAAAACAGAGAAAAGCTGAAAATTCTCACATTTGCACAGTGAATTTGTACATGCACAGTGTTTAAAATTAACTTAAAATGTTGTTTTCTAGTCGTTCTTTTCGTTAACTATTAGTTTCAGCACAACTTCACCAAATATAAACATATGTCTCTTTGTTTTGCCTATAAAGCTATAACATGCTAATAATGCACACAGTTAGGTTACTTAGCCTGAATTTGGAACCTCATATGTCTCATGTATTTATTTGGCTGTGATCCATTATGCAAAGGTTTCATTTAGATAAGGAATGCCTCCTGCTGTTTTTCTTTCTTCAATGAAGCTCTAATGTGCTTAAAGACATAGTTAAAGATCTGGACTCTTCCCTCTGATTGTTGCCTAGTTGCTGGGTTGGACAGAAGCTGGATTCATGCCCTCTGAGTGTGACTTATTGCATGTGTGATGTTATCAGACACACAGCCCCACATGCCGTGACGCCTGTGCGGCGAGAGAGAGGCTGTAATGTGCAGAAAGTTATGATTTAGGGCTCCATCTCGGTAACGCACTGTGCAGTGCTTGATAAGAACCAGAACAAGCGTGCTGGTATAGTTATCAGTCTCACCACGTGGCCTTACCTGTTAGTCCTTCAGCATCCAGCACCTCAACTCGCTGTCAAATCAGCCAACATCGGCACTCACCTCCACATCAGCAGACACTGCGGGGGTCCACACGCAGGAGTCAGCGGGGGATATCTGAAGAAGTGGACTGCTTTCTCTTTCGTTCTGTTTCTCTCTCTCTTGTCTCCTGACGGTTAGATTGGCTCGGGCACCGGCTCCGACGCGCTTCGCGATCCCGAACTACAGAGCCCAGGCAGGCGGGCGGGCACCGCTGGAAATGTCTGCAGCGGCTGATGCACCTCCGCGCGATTTGTTTCTCCCCTCTCGCGTTTTGATTTATTCTTTGCCTTCAGCTCTCATAAAAGACAAACTTTAAGAATTTCATGGGGCATTTCTAGCTGTCGAAATTGCTGCGACATCCCTAAGGTACCGTGACTCTTGATGCTGCGCTCCGGTCTGCTCTCTCCTCTGCTGCTCCTCCCGGCAGCAGGCGGACAGGAGGGCGGTGCGACTGGATTCGTGCGCTCCAGCGGTGCATGCGTGGCACGGGCGGTCAGATTCCTGGATTCACCTGTCATCACAAGACAAAGTGCATCCTATTTAAAATACAATCGAAGATGAGACTGGCTCAAAGGCTGTAACCCTCAAACCCAGGGGTGCTGATAAGATTTTAGGGGAACCCTTTTCTGCTCCAAGAGGGGAGCACATTTGTCCAAGGCCGCCCTCTGGGAGGAGATTAAGAGAAAAAAGCAATTAGTTTAGAAACGATGTAGATATTTTAGGATGCTCTGGGCTTGAAGGAAGTCACTGACAAAATCTATAAAGTTAGAGCATAGCTGCCCAAACCTTTATGACAAAAAAGCAATTCAGACCTAATAGAGGTGGAGGAGGACTTAATAGAGGTTTCATACCATGGAGCCTTTCAAAGACTTCTGTTGCCTTTCTGTTGAAGGGGAGATAACAGGGAGAGTGAAATTGAACCAACCTCCATTTTGACAGGGACCTCTCCAAGACCCTGGACCTGAAGGTTAGGAAGCCCGGTCTTCAACCATTTTTCTTTTGGTTCTTATTTCTATTCTGAGAAGGAGATTGTTGAAAACTGAAATATAATAAAGGTGATACAAAACCAGTGGTGGAAGGTAATTATGTACGGTTAGGTTTTCTGCTTTATGCTACTTTATACACCACTAAATGTCAGAGGCCAATATTGTGCATTTTACTTAATTTATTTTTCTTCCATAGTTGCTAGCCTACTTTACAGATAAAGATTTTAAATACGAAACTTATAAATCTTATAAAACATGATTCATTGTTATAGATTAAATTCCCCAACATTATATAAAGTAGATAAAATCAACTCCACCTGGAGCAGCTACTTTACAGCATGCTGCTGACACATGAATGCATTAATGTATATAATATAATATATAATTCACATTCTGAAAAAGGGCCATTCTGTATAATGAGTACTTTTCGTGTAAGTACATTTTGCTGCTCATGCTTTGATATTTTTCCTTAAACTTGCCTTGGTGTTCAATGAGTCTGATTCAAAAGAGCAAATTTGCGGCCGTAAAAACCAAAACAATGAGCTGAAAGAGGCTAAAGCGCTCTGTAGAGCTGAGGTGAATTAAGCTTCCATAAATTATACTTTGATATTGTGAGCATGAAAACCAAGACGTTAATCAGTGGAGAAAGATTACAATGTCAGTGTCTGCGTCTAATCACAAGTATCCACAGTGGGCCTATTAAGTCAAGCTTATTAAAACGTTTTAGTGAAAATGACATCGCACCAATGAGCGCAGTCACACAGAGAGCATACTGTGGATACCAGCTCATGCTCCAGTTGAGGTCACATTTGGGCTAAGCTGTATGCATATTCATGTCCTAATCACAAATACCCCAGCATACATAATTAAGCTGAATACTTTGTATATTATTATGGAAAGAGAACTCTGTTTGACCACCAAAAAATAAAAAAAAATAACATTAAATAGGATACCCTGGGTAATACAAGTCTATGCCAGCACATAATCGTGATGGGAGCTTATACCAGATGGGAAATGGTGTTTTCATGCCCCAAATGGAAATGTTGAGCCTCCTGAATAATATCGGGATGAAAATGTGCATAAAAATGCCTTCATTATAAAATGAAGCAGTGTGTCGTTGTTGAAGTGAACATTTATTTTAGGTATTGACGAAACACAAAGCAAGCTAGGCACTGTTGCTCACTGTTGTCCATTAAATTTAGTTTCATAAATCATGTCAGGGCTGACAGTGGTAGAGAAGTTGTGGAAAGTTTAGTTTGGTGACAGTGAAGGCCTTAATATTCGGGCTTTGGGAGAGAGTTCTTATATTCATAATCCTGCTCATGGGAGGATGGGGTACATTTACTCAAGAACTGCGCTTCAGCACAGTTTACTCTTAGTAGACCTGTTTTCATTTTACTACTCTATCATTTTAGTCCATATATCAAACGGAGATGGTGCGCTTTTAATTGCATCTGACGATTGTAGCTGCTACTTTGCAGTATAGGGTTTAAGCGAAGATAAGATTAACTTTAATGATCTTACGCAATGAAATGAAAGTGTAACAACAGCCAAGACGAAGCACAAAACCTAGAGAAGTAAACTAAATACATATGCATCTATAAAATATGAAGCATGAAATAGAAATAGAGGTGCTTTTCACACCATATATAAAAATAAGTGTACTGTTAACATGAAAAAAACTGTCACTCTCACTGATCTCATCAGCGTTGTTTACAGATGGTGGCATGTCCTTACAGTTAACTGCATCAATAATCTAACACTGAATTTACATGATTAGTAAAGAACATTTTTTTTGTTTTTCTGAGTGTACAATAGTTTCTGTTTGGTAAATTGCATAACAGGACGCCTAAATCACAGTTCACGGACATTTGGTGACAATACAACTATATATATATAGGTGATATAGTTATCACCTATATATATATAGTTGTATTTGCAGTACTGTCCTTTACTGTCTTGTCTTTGACTGATAGCATCTAGCATCTTTTTAGGAGAATATTAACTGTAAATAAAAATATTACCCAAAAAACGAAGTTGGCAATGCCTTTTATTCAGCCCTAAGTGGTGTCTGGAGGTATTACTTTCAGCAGCCTGTATGTGGCCCGGGAGGCGAAACTCGCTTCTCGTTAAGCTCACTGCTTTGAGCGCACGGTAATAACTGAAGGTGACTCAGGTGAGTGTATCAACATTTTTATCAACTCAGACCGTCTGCCATCTGGACCGCTGTGGCAGAACAATAAGAGGACCACGTTCAGAGAGACTTTAGTAAGAAAATCCACCTGAAACTATAAAAATGAGGGGGACAAAAATAGGATTTTGAAAAGTTTTTGAAATCCCCAGTGGAAATTTCGTCCTTATATTGGGTAAGGGGTATAAGAACAATAAGTGTTATATCAGCACACCTCATCATGTATTATCTCTTGCTTACTACTAACAGTGAAATTATGAAGGCAGGATGATTACTTTTGATGGAGTATGTTTCCATACTTACATAAAGAATTAGAGTATTTTTTCTACCATTGATTTAAAATCTGACCTGCATGAAGGAACAAACTGGTCTCCATGTTCAGAAAAGTATCAGAAGCGTTTGAAGTCCAGCTATACACTAAACCTCCGGAGAGCCAGACCGGATTCTCCCTCCCTGAGGTGTATAAAACCTGCTCTCTCTGCTTAGTTTTGTGCCGGAATTATCTCAGGTCAGGAGAGAGCTCAGGGGCTGGAGAGGGCTTAGGATAAGTCAGTGTGACAATTAGCGGAATGACACATCTTGACACGTCAGACCTCCTAACAGCCACTGATGAATCACAGGAGCCTGTCCAGAAATAGCCACCCCAGCCCCAGCAACAGGACAGTCCAACGCCTGTGTCAGCTCTGTTTTTCGCATCCTAACCTGGAACAGTATCCTCACTCTCCGAGCACTAAACAATCACATGCTGTATGTATGCATTTATGATCCTGTGTAGCTCTGAAGGAATGTGTAGAATGGGTGAAAAGGACTACCGTATCTGATCACAGTACTATTAGGTAGGTTATTATTGCAGGCTCTAGCTATGCAGATCTGAAAATGCACTCCCCAACAAAACAAAACAAAAATGACAAACTTTTTAAATATGTAATAATAAGAAAAACTGTTGCACTCACCAGCAGGTGGAGTTGGGGTGAGCTTTAATACTTTCAATGACATTATCTCAACTCATCCTCTTTAAAGCACATTCCAGGTCAATTATTTTATTAAAAAAACTCTTCCCCAGTACCTGCAATATTATATGAAACATTCCATATTTTAATATACTGTTCAAAATTAAAGCTGCAGTAGGCAGTATTATTTCATTCCAATTTTCTAACTGAAATAACACATTTTGACCATTGCATGTCACAAACAATATTTAATTGAAAGGTTCCTTTAAAAAAATGTGTGTCTGTGAGTGCTTGTCCCTTTGTATTTAGTTTTTTAAAAAAGGGGACCCAGTCTGAATCAAACAACCAATCAGGGTTAGCTAGCTCATAACTAGCCAATCGCTACAACTAAAGCCCAGTTCAGACTAAAGATTAGCGACGAGACGAGTTGAAACTTGCAACAAACCTGCCAGTTTACACCAATGCGACTAGACGAGACGGTGTATCGTTTCCATAGCAATAACTCTCTGTACTTCCGTTCTAACTGCCAGCTTTTCAGGAGTTTTTTTGTAGCTGGATATAATTTGTACCGTCTTAAAATATGAACGACGATATTGATAGTGAGTTACTTGCTACAGTTGCATTTCTAGTATTGATGAAACGGCGAAACCTTAAAAAACCGAGAGACGGGCCACTTCTAAAACGGTTTTCTTCTCGTCGCTTTAATTTTTAAGCATCTCAAATATGATTTCAAGGGCAGATGACGTTAAATTTATATTTCATGAGAATTATAAACTGCCCATAGGCCAGCAGCCGGCTCTGCTTGGATTAATGCCTACAGGAAAATGGTATTTGTTATGTTACATGAACATCTCCTGACAGCAGCATGTGTTCATTTGGGTGGGAGAAGAGTAATTTTCTTAAATGTATCCTTTAGTTGAATTTCATCCTTAGTGTTGGGACCCCAAGCGAGTTTGCAGGAGATTCATAAGAATAATGTTTTATGAATTTGCTCAGTATATTTGTAAGCAAAACCAAATTAAATAGAAATAATGTATTATATTCGGTGATGTTGTTGGTACTGTTGTTAGGGTTAGTATTATGCCCTCTGCTACGTTCCACATTTATTTTGTAAGTGGAGGCTGTAAAGGACCAGCAACAGGTTTGTGTGAATGCATAAAATACAAGGCAGGTCCCCTGGGTGACTGTCACACTGCGAGCGTGCCACTGTGTTTAGACTGCTGGAAGTAAACAAGGAAGGATGTTTAGATGTATTTTAAGATTCTTACTGTATTTCTTCATCCTCTTTATTCAAATGAGTGTGCTGAAGTGAAGCCGACTTTAATATCCAAAGGCAACATGTAAGGCTCTCCACTGTGGATGAATTACGGGGGCTGAAGGTTACTGAAACTATGACTTTTTATAGTAACGTTTTTCTGTCTTTTTAACTCAAATTTTATCACAAATATCACAAATCTACAAAATGATTGTGGTTGCACTATTCTTTACATTGTATATATTGGTATTGATATGCTGTGGGGTTAGTAAAATATTCCAAATATTTTTAAATAACTAGATTATACAGCAAATATATCTGACATTTTCAGCTATTCAGCCACTTAAATAGACATATACAAAAATCAACACTGTAAGTGGTAAGAACTGTGAATGAATCCATTATTGGTCAATTATTTCCCATACTTCTAGTAGTTTATTTTTTACTTTTACACCATTATTTTTTCTTGTGTATTTATTTCTGATTCATTCTAGCTCTGTGCTTGTGTTTCTTCTGGCCTCATTTTGATGCTGCAACAACCTTATTTCATTACAGGGAATGGAAATTATTTTTCTCATTATAGATGGATGGGTGGGTAGATAGATGGTTAGATGGATAGATTGATGTACTTGCATACACACAGACCTGCACTGCACATCTCATACCCAAACACACACGCACATTGTCAGTAGATTACTTGTTATGCAGGAAGCAGCCGACACAAACTGGCCTCATCCAGCATCATTTCACATCATCAGCTTTATGCCTCCTTAGAGACACATGTGTGATATTGATCACAGCTTTTCTGATGGAGGCCTGAAAGATAAACTGCACGGATCTCAGTCGTCCTCTGAACATTTATAGAGATGAACATTTGAAGACTTTCAGCTCCACACTTGAACAATCTATTGATACACTGACAGAAGATGTGTTGGGGATGTGATCCATCTCAAGCATGCAGCTGTGCGCCTGGTTAAAACACAACACCATCTTGCTAGATCATGCTAGATTTTTCGCCTCAAATAGGTAGCTTGCAAAGTTTTGTCCAATCAGCATCTTGTTGACACCTGGCAAAGGTGGAAGTGACAGAATTTCAATTGTGCATTAATCACATTCTCCAGAGAAGTGGCCACAATAGTGTTCTAAAAACCACGCTACAACAGAATGCTTGCCAAGGTTTACAGTTTTTATTTTTAATCAGCTTTAAAACTCACTGCAGACTCCCTGAGGAGCATTCATATCCAGAACACTATATGATCCTGCGTACAACTAAGTGTAATTATAAAAATAAATGAAAAAAACTTCGGTTTGTCTCTTCACAACTTTGATAAATAGTAATACATCCAAAACAGGAACAACTTGAAAATTGCACAACCATATCTATATGCTGGGTTTGATCATGATAGGTTTTGTTTGTTTTTGACTTTTAATTTTTAAAGACAAAGATAACATGATTCATCATTTACAGCTAATCAAATTACAAAAGATTGAACTGGCACAGCACAAATGAAATAAATGTAGACTCTGTCAGTTTTATCCACATACTCTTTCAGAGAAGTTTGGACCAGCTCCCGTGCAATAGTTTGAATTTATGACTTTGGTCTTTGTGCAAAATATGCAAGGTTTCTGGTCATTTTTCAGCCCAGGGAGTAAATGTGGCTACTCCCTCTTGTAGAACAGCACTAAATTGATTTCCTGGACTCGGCCATTATTGGACTACAGAAGAGGAAATGGGCCCTACCGGTAATTAAAAAGTGATTTTTTTTTTTTTACAGGAATCTTCTGCCTCATTAAAATCTCACAGGGCAGGTATTATCTGCTGAAAATACAGCCAGGTAGTTCACACCATCCCACTGAAATGCTGAACAGAAATTCAAGCTTTCACAATAGAGGAAGTAAGTCCCTTTTCTCACAGTATCATTTATGCAATGAATGATATCTAGTAATTGGTGCGAACATCTTGGTTCATATTATGTTTTCCGCAGGAAGCGAGAGCAGCAGAGCTCCCCATTGAATTTTTTTCCCAAGCTTTCTGCAGGCAGGATGTAAAGAAATCTTGTGAGGAGGTTAAGCCATTGTTAATTCCACAATGCTTAATCATTCTCCTTTAATAACAAGGAAACAGCCACCCTGGATCAGTCGCCAATGAAAAGATTAACTGGATTAGCACCAGATGATGCGGCTGAGAAGTGATTGCTGTGGGTCTGAATCAAGTCAATGTGAAAACTCTGTGTTTAGATCTGTTTGTTAAAAATGCAAATCTCTCCTTCTGATAGAACACGAATGTAAACAACGTCAGTCACAACATGACAAGGGCATTTCACATTCATACAACAAGCCAATTTGTGTTTATTTTCGGACAGATTTGACGCACAAAGCAGATACTTTGCATGAATACCACGCCTGAGGAAGGCTTCAGCTTTCTACTTTTTTCTTTCAGCTCAGTTCCCAACCTTGATGGAGGAGAGGGAGTCAAAATAATAGATTCTGTGGGGATATGGCTGGATTTTTTTTTTTTAAAGCACACTGTGAATCTTAGGCTAGGAAAGCCACTGTGGGCTTGTTATGGTGGCTCCTTATGAATAACTGTGGAGGTCCTGCAGCCTTAATGACCTCACTAACTCAGTATCCTCTCTTCCCGTCTGTCAGTCTGGTCATCTCCATACAGAGGGACACAAAGCGACATACCCCAGGGTGTCCATGAATAGGGATGTTTATAACAGCGTGGGACGATTTGTCACTCCTTAGCGCAACCTGTGTCCTGCAGGAAGCCAAATAATGATTTTAACTGCCCGTCTATAAGATTGATCTCCCTAATCCTCCCCACCTTTCTTCCTACTGAAAGGTGCAGACTAATTTACGACAGGACCGACGATGGGCATGCTACGCCTGTGAATGAATGATCTGGCCTCTAGCAAAAAGAGGTAATTTCCTCTTAATGTAGTGCCGTAAACATTTATCATCACGCTGAGCTGACAGCACATCGACACAGCGAGGACGCTGCAAGTGCTCACTTTAATCTCTGGAGATTTTTACCTCTGATTAGCGATGCGGTCTACAATCACCACCCATCATGCTTGGTTAATTTTACCACCACCTGCAGCAGTAACTGTTGGTTTGGGAGATGCTATAAATAAATATAAATCCTTAGGCAGTGCAAGGGGACAACTTCAGCATAAGCATCAGTTACTGCCACCAGACTATAGAGGAAATATTAAAGTTTGATGTTTGATAGGATGAGAGAAGGAAAGACAAGCAGAAACCAAAGAATTGAATGAGGCTTGAAGCGAGGCTATCAAATTACATAATGTAATTATGTTGACAACCCAGCTTGTGTTGACACTTTGGGATGTGTAATATCCCAGTGATTTGGGAAGGCTAGGGCTGTTCATTAAGCTCAGGGATAAATAATGGAGATTCACATTAACTTGCTCACACTGAGAGAGAGGCATTTGCACATGAATATATAATGTGCTGAAACAAAGAAAACGCTTTAAACAATTGTGTACAGGCTGAGTTAGTAAGACAGAGACAAAGCAAAGAGAAGAGAAAAGGAGTAGGTTGGTCATTTAAGCTCTAAGCAGCTGAAAAGATTTATTTGTAGACCTGCTGCAGCAGTTGTACACAATAGAACCGATAAGATAAGATAGAAATAATAACTCATATAGGCTATTAATAAATCATAGCTGTATCTGTATGGTAATGCATTAAAGTGTTGTTTTTCCTAAAGCTGTATTAATTCATAGATAGAAACTTCATAACAGACATACAGCCCTAACATATTATGCTAACATGTTCGCAATCAATTACCAATTACATCCACCTGACATGGTGCAGCATTGATTTGGAGTCATGTTTCTGTCCACCTGATGAATATAAGTCCAATGTTCACTCTTCTCTTCTCTCAGCCAACTCCTGAGAAAAATATTTGGCCCTTCAGCTGCTTAATGCTCCACTTTCTTCCACCAGCTGGTCGCTCACTTTATCCATTCGCTGTATGTTGTTGTTGTTGATGCTGATCAGTGTACTGTGGTTTTATTGGAACTTGTTTGTTGAAAACAGTTGCCTGCTGCTGGTTACAGGGTTGATTTGAGCACCAGAAAGGCAAAACAATTAGCTAAATTGAGCTAAAAAACTCAGCTGCGGAGTTGGTTAGAATTCTTGTGAGTTCATAAATACAGGCAATCCCGTTCACATTGCAAAGTCATTTGATTTAATGTTAATATACTGATTATTGTAGGTTTCAATCTGACAACGTTTGGTGCTCATTAATGTGGTCACCTGTCAGTCAAACAGTATAGCACTGTGAGATTATTGTGCCTTGGATTTTCTGTTGATGAAGTCTCTCTAAAGCTTTGTCCGTCCATGGTGACAATGTTGCTACTGTATCACTCTATCATGTCCTGTGTGCCAGTTGAATTTTCCCAAGAACACCTACAAGGATACATTTTTAGAGCATCAAATTCAGAAGCTAATAGCTGTACAGCTGAACAGGCTGGAGACAGACATAGAGCAAAAAAACTGACTTTGACATCTGAAAATGTCACACATTTTTACCTCGGAAACAGTAATGATCCCGTCCAATATATTGCATCTGTAAAAGCACCAATACTGACCTTATTAAAGGCTCTAGTATTGACCAGACATGACTGATCGTAATTAAATTCTGTTTACGAGTGTCATTTAAAATGCAGTGTAATTTTAATAACCCAATATAATTTTTTTTTAATCTAAAAATGTATGAATGTCACTTATAGTTCAGAAGTTACCTTACATATAGGAGAATGATCCCATCAGTTCCACACAGTAAGGTGTACTGATTTTAAACTGAAAAAGAAAAAATGGGCTGGTATTGGCCAAAATCCTACGATTAGGTATCAGGATGGTGAGAGAAAAAGTGGGATCAATCTATCTATACTTGAAATAAATAAATTGAAAAATGTCATTTTAATGTAAGCTCACTGGTGCGATTGTTTTCGCATGTCTAAAAATCCTCTGCAGGATTTTCTCCTCTCACTTTAAGGCCAAACGTTCATCAAATGACAGTGAGAGAGCCAAGAGGAGGCCTGCATCCCTTGTGGTTGTTGACAAGTCTAAAGCATATTAAATCCAGTGTCACCAGAAGATCAATACCTACTGAAAGTGTTGACGCTTGGCTGCTGGGGTGAGACGGTGTAGGCGTGCATTTGCATTACACTGTGGTGGCCAGTGTTAAAGTTCACTGCCTAAGATTGGGGTGGATCAATCTTTGTTCTGTCAATCACAATAAGACTCAAATGAGCAATTTTAAAACAAGTACATTGGCTGACCTGGCGGGGAGCATCTAAGCCTTAATTATCTTTTAGCAGGGATACCTGATGCAGTTGACATCTGCAATTAATGTGTCTTTCTTGTAAAATCAAAACAATTTTAGCTAGAACTGACTATCTGTTTAACAGTTTCTGTGAATCCAGTCTTGGTCCAGAACATCATTACGGATTGTAATGGACTGCCAAAACTATCATAATTGTAATTTGGGACTAAATCTTTAGGATCCCGAAGAAATACAGCAACAAAAAAGGGAACAAGACACCAAGTGAGTGTTTCACTTTTTATGTGATAAGTAAGACTACACACATCAAATGTAGCCCTCAGTCTACCTATAGCAGCCCTGTCCACAATGTGCATTCTGATGCGTTTCATTCATTATTCTTAACCACGTTTTCCTACTTAATGCATTGGGGTAGTGATGGAGGTCCTAATAAAAGCATGTAATTACCATAAAGACTAGTAAACCAAACAAATAAAGCCTGCTCCATCATCCCTAACTTGACATTTAAAGGCCCTGAAAACTATTTTGTCAATCAGCTCATTCCTATAAATGATAGGATCCTATGTTAACACATTATTTTCTGCTAAAGTCAGAACAACACGTGACAGATTTCTGTAATTGTGTTTTTTTTCTGAGCTTTTTTTATTGCCTGTTTGATGTGGCAGGGCCTTGTTGGAAAATGTGATGTCATGTATTGACATGTACTAATAAAAATTGAACAATATGAGAATCAGAAACAGACTCATAACAGTTGTTTAGTTTGTCTGGGTATGTTGCCAGGAAACACCGCTGTCAATTGAATTTGATCAAACCACACATAGTCCTGATGGAGCACATTATTTAACATGAAACTTTTGATTTATAACAAAAGATTTATTTTTTCCCCCCAATTTTAACTCTCATTGTTGCTGATTTAGTCACAGATATTTAGTGTGAAAGAAAATACTTTTGAATCCCAGGTTTTAGGTGCATCTTTACGCTACAAAATTGCATTTTGGGGAATTTTTTAAGGACCTTTTTAAAGAACAAAAATAGCAAGAAAGTATGTGAAGAAATACGCTTTAATAAGAAAAATCTAATGTATGGACGTATTCACCACCTGTGACTGATTGAACCCAAATGTGACCAACAAAATCCTGATCAACATCTCATATTATTCACACTACTGACATTTTTGTATAAATCTAAAACCTTTCTAAAGATTAGCCTCAGCTGATATTTGGTGCCCTCACTACAGTATATCCTAATGTGATTTTGGGATGTGCGCTCAATCTTTCATCAGACTATTAGCACAGCTCAGCCACTACCAAACGGCAGAGTGCAGCCCCTGAGGTCTGAAAAGAAATAAGTCATTACCCCTCCACGGCTACTGTATGTGTAAAACTACAGAATCTGCAATTTGCAAAAGTGTTTTTTCTGAGCAAGTTCCACCACAAAATTAGGCAAGAGACTGTGAAATCCAATAAATATTTATTACCCAACTTGGGAAGTGCTCAGGATATGAAGTACAGTTCCTTAACTGCAGAGACTAGAACGATGGTGACAGGAATGAGGGTGAGGTTATAGTGATAATGATGTTGAAGGTAACGATGATGGCATAATAATTAAGATGGTAATGATAAAGATCATGAGGATGATGACCTTCATACACATCAGTTTAATGTGAACCATAACCTTTTCTCAGGTGTTTCTATATAATACCATAAGAATTACCTGCGAACTGTTTAAATATATTGCAAAAGGTAAATCCATAATCCAAACATACTATTCCTGTATTATTAAATAACAAGTCTACAACCACAGTGGCTCCTGTAAGGCTATAATGTTCACTGTAAAGAAAATCAGATAAAAGAAAATCAGATAAAAGTTCAGATCCAAAGTTGGGTAGAGTGACAGTGGTTGGTATGCTATCATGCTAGTTAAACGTTTTTAGCATGCTAACATTTTGCTAATTAGCACGAAACACAAACTACAGGTGAGGCATTTGTCAACCAAATTATTGGACAAATTCAAATTTTGACCTGATGATGGCACAAGATGAAAATTTGGGGGTCGCCAAAGTCATTTATTAAAGTTATACATTTCATACAATTTTGTTGGATTGCAATCCATCCAAGCTGTTGAGAAATTACACTCTGAACCAAAAATGTCAACCTACTGGGAGCACTAGAGGAAAAGTAATGGCATCACCAAAGTCAGTGATCCAATGATCAGACTAAATTGCCATTTCATTTTCGTTTTGACCTAACCAATGCATAGTGTGTGTGACATATCTGACCCACCAACATTACTTTCAGTCGCCACAGCTAGGAGCAGTTAATGTTTGATGACATTATTTTTCATGTGTGCAGCCAGATGTAGCTATTTTTCTGGTGGTGGCACAGTAAGATGACAATCCACATTCTTAATCCTACCTACAAAACTCCAATTGGTTGGTCGTTTTTTCCAACTGGCGGAAACAGCCATCAGTGATCACAACACAAGACCTATTTGAGTCTCTGAAAAAAAATCAGAAATGTGGGCAACAATTCAGAAAATATTATGTATAAAGGCGGGCAGACATTGTGAAAAATAAATGAAGACAGTGCCACCAGTATGTTAAATTGTGTATTTAACACCTCTTCATCATTTGCAGAACCAAAGTCGAATTTAGCAAAGATGTAGAGGATATGTAAAAATGTAAATACACCCATCATGCATTGTGCACAAAGTTTTAGATCAAACTTCATGCCCTCCATGCCTGTTGGTTAGCTAGCCATGATGGTAATGCACCATCTGCAACAAGCCATTGTAAATTAAATGAAGTAATTAACGTAATTGCCAGAAATCTATGTTGCTATTAAGTTGCCATTCTGTAAGAGTAATCATTTGCATCTTATCCACTTAATTGATTGGCGCACCACAAACACAGAGGCCCTCTCATCTTATCTCCCTATTGAACACTTTCTCTCTCACCACTTTAAACAACACTTCATCAGAATACTGTTTCATTTAAGACAAATGCCTTTTCACACAGCAAGCTTTCTGCCTTTCTTTTGTGTAGTCATCCCACTGAGCTAGTTCTAACGATGAAGCGTGATAAAACCCGGCTTCACAATCCAGCCCACTCAAAGCTGCAGATAACTATGTTATTCAAATGTGGTTTTATTCGGCAGAATCTCAAAGAAAAACACATTTGAAACTGAACCTTTTCTCTTCTTTGTGTCACGTATGAAGGGCTCACTCCGACATATCTCCTGCTGGATCTTATCTGGACCTCTCGATGGGTTGTGGTCCAGTCATGCTGCTTTCATCTCTGAAGAAAAAAACTATCTGAAAGTTGAAAAGCAAAAGCACTTTGTGCTGTTGTTGTCAGCTGAGCAAATGTCAGCATCAGTTCTTTTACCATTAATGGTCCAGATAAATAATCTAAGTTGCTTATGGAGCCAGCTGGGAGTCTGTCTCTTTGTGACAAAAATACATGTCTACTGACAGCTAGATTAAACTTCTGTTCTATTTTCATTGTAACGTCAATGTTAAATTACCAGCCCTACGCCTTCTACTGAAGGCAGGATCCTTTAGAAGTTAGATTGCTGTAGTCATAATGTGTAGAAACTGATCAAACCACTCAGCATAATCTATTTCCCTCTTATTGATTCATATACTTCTGTGTTATGCTTTTGCCTCCTCACAGCTCCGAAGCTCTGCCAGAAGTAGCTATTCAACGATTTACTGCCAAAGCAAGAACATATTCCCTTTTTGCTCAAATAGCTCCAGGAACAAAAATCCTCTTTTGTACATTTCTGTTTGCGTTGCACTACTACATACATCCGTCCTACTACATCTGACGGATTTATAAAATTAAGGCACCACTTGAGGCACACATTTTCACTCACATGGAAGCACACAGTTTGTATTTATTGTTGTGGATCTGTGATGTCTGAATAGCTGTAATGAATCCATGGACTTTTTTGGGATCGGGACTGTAGCCGAGGAACCAAACTAGGCCAAGGGTCAAAATGCAAGTAAGGTTTGAATTCCTGAAATGTTCCTGTGGTGGAAACGGACTGAAGGCATTGGTATGCTCCAACCAAAGTGCTTATCGTCTTTCCAATGTTGGAAATGGGGGGCTGCATCCAACAATTTGTATAACTTTCTGAAACTAACAATCTGATAAGGAGTGACTGCCCAGCTGTGTGGAGGTGAGAAAGTAAGCAAGGTTTTAACTTCTCTCTCTAACCCTCTTTTTCATTCTTTACAAAACTCTTTCTGGCACGTGTCAAGTAAAGAATTGAGGGCAACATTATGAATGCCTTACAGGAAAGATCCAAAAGTGTGTGCGTTATCTCCATATTTAAACAATGATAGTGTCTCTATGGCAGCAGGCTTTTCACCCCAGCTTTAAGTGTGGCCTTCTGGAACAGCTGTAAAGCCTTTCGATGTGGTCAGATGACATGTCGTATGAATTACTTATTTTCCAGCATACTCCTGCCTTAATGCTGAAGATATTGCAGGGCAGAGAAGTGCATTAACCACTTAAAACTGGGGTAGGCAAAACCTGTGCAAACCTATGCAAAACCTCTCTCTGCTACCCACAAGTTCGAACGGCTGCAGAAGGAGTCGGTTGCCCTGTGAAACCTCATGCTTCGTAGGGGCCCTCTCCATGCCATGAGCCTCACTGAGACCCTGGTCTCTCACGTCACGAGGGTCTTCTCAAAGATGCCCCTCCAGAGCTTCGTGGCCGCAGGGCAGAGCGCCCCAGGCTTCAGAGGCAGCTACGATGCCTTCTAACAGCAGGATGAGAGGCTAGTACACCACACACACACACACACACACCACTGTCCCCCCTCAAAAGTTATTCCCCACTGTTTGTCATCATGCCTCTTTGCCACTTCGTTATGAGTGCCATGGCATCGAACATAATCAGTCCGAAGCTCTGTGTGGAGCCGGGACGTGTTGTTTTGTACGATATGCCACTGTAGGCAAAGGAGGTGTTGAAAATGTATCACAAGTTGCAGGATTTTCCATTGAATCAGGCTTCAACCAGGCATCTGAAGGGATGTGCATGTGCATCTGCATTTGTAGAAAGCCAGTAGGAACGCCCTATCTCTGAAATGACCTGTGATTGGCCAAAGTCTCCTGGCTAGATTTTCTAAAAGCTGAAAACAGAGCCAAGAGGAGGGGCAGAAGTAGAAGTTTTCTGTCAGACCACTAGAGTTACAATATGCTGAAAGGTTATTATGGATTTAAGTGGTTTGAGAAGTTATGAGCGTTTAGATGCATGTATTTCTCAGTGATGACTCTGGGTCTCCACTGAAATTCTCAAAAGACACTCAAAAGATTTTTTGTGGAGTATTCCTTTGAGACAAAACCTGCCATGACCTGCAAGACTTAACTAGTGTTTTAAGGTTTCTCACCAGAACTGCAGTCAGACTGACTTCTCAGTTCCTTTTGACACCATGTCAACACCAGATGCCTTTGGCCCTGTTTTGTCCACCTTGATGCTCCTCATGCTGCTCTCCAAGCCCCAAGGTTGATGAATCCCATCTGTATAGATTTCTAAATCAATGTGTTTCTGTCAGGTTGTACAGTTTGGGCGTTTCTCTGCTCTGCAAGCACGAAAGCACCCCTGTGCTTAGGCAACTCGGCTCCCTATCACGTCCAATCACAGTCCAGCCAAGAGGAACCAGAGCAAAGTGGATGTCAGCATGCCTCTGTGATGATGGATGGGCCTCACTAGAGAGATGATGGATGACCAGGGTGGCCATGTTTGTTTCATATCATGCAGAATGAGTTACTATGGCAATACTGCTGCTCTAGTGACCTCTGGTTGACCTGTGTCAAAAAGAGAAGTCAGCTATGACTTTGGCTGCCTGCTGGATGACAGATACCGACAGGCTATCCAGAAATACGCTCATGTTAGACCAAGGAAAGATTTTTGTGAGAGTATTAAAAATTTGTTAATTTTGTCATTTTTCTTGGGCCTCTAAAGCTACACCCACTTGCAATTGATTGTGGACTAATGTTTGTTTTCATTTCACAAAATTCCAATAAGTTGTGCTAATTAAACACAGAGGAAGCAATTAAAAACTCCCACTATCTGCAGCAGGCAGACTGCGTGGCTTACAAAGACGTGCGATAAATAAGGAAGTGACTTTTATTTCGGTTTCAAAATCTTTTTGAGGGCCACTGTCACAATACAATTGCATTCCTAAAACAATCTTGACAAATTATAATTGAATACATTTCACAATGCAACATAACGTCTAAGAACTTATATTTTTCTACATTAAGTAATTAGAGGGCGTGAATACATTTTATTTTATGTCCTAACAGCATTAATTTCCCTTTTATTTTGTACTTAAAGGCTCAACTGCTTACATCTCTATCTCAGTAAAGCAGTTCATTAAGAGCGTGTTTCATCTGACAAAACACAACAAAAACCTCAGCTGAAGCTCTTAAAATCAGTCTGCAGATGCTGTGATTTTCATTCCAACTCTTGGTGTCTTTTGTCTTTGCAGAGGGGATGGTCTGTTTATGCCCTTTTGTCCAGTAACCATAATTTATTGTAATTGTGTATTCAGCCCTTCAGCCCCTAAAGTAACAGAGGGCTTACTGGTTTTTACTCTTAAACTTACTTATATGACAGCAGCCAATGATATGCACATATGCTCCTTGTACAGGTCTATTATTATTAAAAATTTTAAGTTATAAAAAACTTATCTCAACTATTTTAATTATTTTAACTTTAAGTTATAATACTTTCTTGGTGATTAAATGTAGAACTTGGGAAATGGTGCAGGAATATATAAAACATACAGCCATTTATCCATTATAAAGACCTTTGAACATTTTATTAACATCATAGAACACTTTCTGTTAAATCTATTTTTTTTTATTCCTGTTCAGTTTTTAACTCACGTCTCTGCTGTCGTAATGACCCATTTTCAACATTTTCATTTAAACGACCCCGGGGATCATTGAATGAAGATGAACTTCGTCTCATGTTGGAGAGACTTATAAGAAGACAAGTGTATTTAATTACCTCTTTACACACTTGAGGAGTTTTGTTAGCTCCAACAGCTGTGCCACATTTAAAAGTTACAAAATGACGTGAGACGATGCCCGGAGCAGAAGAAACCAGATGATGCAGCGTGAAACAAACAATGAGACTTTTTTCACTGTCAGTTTAGCGATGTGTTTTTGTTTCACTGGATACAGAAATGATTGTTCCTATTACTGGCCCAGCCTCAGATGGTTCCTGTATTTCTTGGTAATTGTATTGCTTCCTTTAACCTGCTTGGAGCACAAGATTGATGGTGTTTATTGCATCTGGAAGATTTATACATTATTAGAAAAGTTGGCATAACTGAAAAGTATAATAAAGCTCTGTTTGCTTTAGACAAGTATCATTGTATAAATAATGAATTACCCTCCAACCTCGATGTTTTGTTGAGCACATTTGCACAAGATAATGAAATTTACTGCCCTGAAAACATCTGTTTGTTACTTCCTGTTTTGCCAAAGTAAAACTTTGTCTTTCCACTACAGTCGTCGTTTCTGTTGCCTGGAGGATAATATGAAAGTGTACTTTGAGTGGAAGAACACAAAAAATAAGTTATGGAAAAAATGGCTACTTTACTGACAGTTCATACATGGTTAATATTACCAGTGGACGTTTATCTTCAAAATGTGGGAAGTAATAATGGAATCTTTACTTGAATTATAGCTAATTATATTAAGACTAAAAAAATACTGAAAATGAAAGTGACTGCAATAACTTGAATCATTTCATGTCTCACAGGTAATAACGTGGCTTAACTTTTAATTTAAGCAGCAAACTTTCTGGAAAAGTCCTCTCTAGCAGACGCCCTTCATTCATTACAAAAGTGTTGTGAATTATCTGCATTTACTATCAGACAGCCATTACTAACAGCTATTTTTCATGTTGCTGTTCATTTTGCACCAGAGTGACTCCACTGTTTCCACCGTGAACTCGACTGTGTCGTCAACACAAAGACATTACCCTCCAGCAATGTGAGCAGGGTGCAACCTTGAAATACAAACAAGGAATCTTCAAAACCTGGCTCCCACTGAGTGCAGGTAGACAGACTGTGTGTGTGTGTGTGTGTGTGTGTGTGTGTGTGTGTGTGTGTAATTGCTTAGTACCCTTTGAGAACCTCCATGACTTTTCAACCTTTCAAGTGAAGTGAGATCAGTTTGGACAGAATAAGGATACACTATGTTAAGGTTACGGGAGGGTTATAGTTAAGGAATATTTCACCACAAAATGAAAATTCAATCTCCCTTCCATGTCAGTCTAATTTCCACTAATGTTTGTACGACCAAAAAACACATATTGAGTTAGATTCTGTACTTGAGTCTCAGCCTTCACACAACAATTGCAGCTAATTGGACAACAAACCTGCATAAAATGTGAAGAAATTTAGAAGCCAGTAAAGAAATTGTTCAGCTAAAGGACACCTGGAAAATTCTTGGAAGCCCACAGAAAATGTGTCTTTTGCAGTTTGCTAACCAGGGATACTTATGAATCAAAGAACTTAATAAGTAATTCATGAACCAAGAGGTCAGTAGCAAACTTTGCTTCATATTTGTTATTTTTGTTGTTGTTTGGACTTTTTTTCCTGTATTTTATTACCCTTTTTATTCTTTAAATTTGATTCTAATTTAATATCTTTGTCCTATTTTTCCACTTTCTCTGTGTATAGCATGAAGGGGGCTACAAATGCATTTCATTTTGCAATCCTGTGATGTCTAATGACAATACAGCTGAACCTTGAACCTTGAACTTGTCTGGGTTTAACAAAATGCCAAACAGACAGCTAATACAGCTAATTTTGAAAGGACACAGACAAAACTGTAAAATTCTGGCAGATAAACAATGGCAACAATAGATGGACTGAAATGACCCAATATCGCAACATCTGTGATCTTGGGGTGCTTGGTTTATCCTAAAATAAACAACACAACACATTTTTATCTGCATGGAAAACAAGGAAACAATTATATTAAAGTATCTGCAAAACATTCACTGTCAACATGTGTCATTTGTTTTCCTACAAGATTGTGATCTTGCTCAAATACTGAGAAAGCCAATACTGAACTGAGGTTAACTTTTGTTTTATATTTGTCCAAAACCACAATCTTTCTTTCCCTAACCTAACCTTAACCAAGTGTATTAGTAGACTAACCCTCAATTCAATTCTATTCAGTTTTATTTATATAGCGCCATTTCATAACAAAGTTATCTCAGGGCACTTTTTCATAAAGAGCAGGTCTTTGTTTAGTTTCCTGTTTTATTTTGTAATCTTGTCTCTTGTTTCCTGTGTGTTCCTGCGCTTGTGTCATTATCCTTGATTGTCTGCACCTGCTCCCGTGTTCACACCTGTCCCTGATTACCTCATTAGTCTCGTCCTTATTTATACTGGACCTTTCCCTTTGTTTCCCGTTGGTTTATTATTCAGTGTTCCATGTTGGATGTGTTCTGTGCTCCTTGAGTTGCTTCATGTTCCTGCATTTGGACCTATTTCTTGCGCTTTTGTGTTTTCCTGAGTTTGGACTTACCTGTTGTTTGCTTCCTTGCTTGCCTACCTGCCTGCACTACAAGTAAGGAGTAATAAATCTTTGAATGGCTTCTGTCTCCGTGTATGTCTGCATTTGGGTCCTTCTCCTGCTGCTCCTGAACATGTCCCGTGACAGGTCTAGACCGACTCTTTGTATTTACAGAGACCCAACATTTCCCACCATGAGAAAGCACTAGGTGACAGTGGCAAGGAAAAACTCCCTTTTAATAGGCAGAAACCTCAAGCAGAACCAGGATCTGGGTGGACGGTCATCTGCCTCAACCGGTTGGGTTGAGGGAAAGAGAGTGAGAGCAGGAGGAAAGGGACCATACAGTAGTAAAGTTCTACATACAGATGCAAAGTAATAGCAGTGCTAATGGTATTGATGTTAATATTAATACTAATAGCAATATTATAATAGTAATACTAATAATTAGACCAATAGCAGCCACCGCCGCTGAGTAGGAACATGGGGGCAGTAGGTGGCCCGCAAACACAGATCCAGACTCCGAACCCTAACAACACGTGGAATGCAGGATGTGAACCCTTGTCTCTGGTGTCAAAGTCTTGTGCTTTTTATGTCTTATCAAACATTTCAATATTCTCCCTGTGGCTTTGCTTCTATATGGATGTTGAACTTCCTGTATTGGAAAGAAAACATTGTCAGTGTCAGTGCAGGCAGCAATTAAATTTTCTCAGTAACTTATTTGGCAAAGCAAAGTAGTATATAAAGGTGTTCTGTGGAAAATAAGATTAGATGGGTAGCACAAGGGTTAGGTTCAGGAATGTAGTGGTAAAGGGGAACATTAAGGGTTACATTTAGGAAGTAGATGTAGTCAGGAAAGGTCCTCACATGTGTACTGATGCAAATCAGTGTCTGTGTTCATTTGTGTTAAGAGCAGGGTGATGTTGTCCATTGACAAGATAAATGCAGACTACACTGACAGGCTCTCAGAAAGTAAGCTGAGCTGCTGCTGCTCTGAGCAGACCAAGTGCTCACAGTGCTGCATCATTATTCATCTGTGTTCAGATGAGCAGTGTATCTAATGACGGGCTCTCAGAACATCGAATCATCTACAAGAACGACGGGACTGTAAAGGAGTGTGTGTCTGCGTGCTCGGGTTCACATTCTGTATTCATGATGGTGAAAGATAAATGAGGGGAGTGTCTTCGGGTCTGTGGGTCTGAGAGTTTCCTTGAGTGTTTGAGAGGCTGTGTGTGACGTCCATGTGTGTAGGTACATGCATGTGCACTTTGGAAACGAATCATCACGAGGGAAAAATTGCTTCAGATTTTGAAAGCTGATGGCTCTTGGAGTAATCTGACAGTTTAAACACTTCAGTGTTCTCAACAAGGAGCAAATGTTGGTCTTGTGATATTCATGCAAATTTGACTGTTGGAGAATTTTGCAGTCAGTGTTTATTCACCCCAAACAGCCAATGTGCCAGAGAGTTAGCTGTAGCTAACTAGCAATGTATGCACCAACGATGGATGTGTGGAGTGCGCCTGTGCTATGATTGCGTGACGGTTCAGCTTCTGCCTGATCTTAAATTTCACTAGGAACTCCAGGTCTTTCTGCTATTTTCCTCCAGACTCCTTTACTTTTCTTAGCTTTGTCTGTTAATGAATTATTGTCATAAAGCCTCGGGATAAAGGCTAAGTTTTCACTCAAGTTGAAACATCATTGCCTCAATTTGCACCAGCCAGAGAAGAAGCGTGTCTGTTTGCGTCCACTCGTGCCTTTGCATTGACTTCACATGCAACTGCGCTGCCTCTAACATTTGCTTTAGTCTGAACACACCTTTGGTAGGTATAGTCACATACCTGGAAGCACAATATTAAATATATACTATACATTCAGTGCAGTCATAAATTACAAGTAGTAACACGTTTTGTTGTTTTTAATCTGTCCTCCAGCACATTTGATATGAAACACTGGGCTCTCTTGGAAAGTGGACGAGATCGGACGGGAGCAGTGGGGGCGCTGTGACAAACAGCAGTAGTCAAGTCAGACAGTTTCCAGCAGCCTTCAAAGAATATACAGAAAGTCACACAAATATTTACGTTCTGTTAGATCCACTTATAGGCCACCTGTAGTTTGCAGATCACGTTCGGATAGCTATGGCTGAAATAAACTTATTATGCAGATATGTTTAACAGATGAAACTGTCCCTGCACAACATACAGCCTACAATCTAGCGTTAAATATTACAATTACACCGAAAAATAGGATTTTCTACAAAATGTGATGTTTGTGGTCAAAATTAAGAGCCAATCAGCTCTTTTATCAGGCAACAGCCAGGTGTTTCCCATCATGCCCTGGGTCTTGCAGGCAGTGGAGAGCAGCTGTGGCACCTGGTTCTAAAAATTGCAGCCGCCTCGAACTTGTGAGCCTAATGGCTATGAGGTTTAAAGTGCTGATTTAAAATTTAGGGAAGTTTGAGGGTGTTCACATCCATATTTGGTGAACATAGCCCATTGCCCTTTTTAATTTAGGACAAAGTATCAGGACAAGTCAGTCACCCGGCCTAAAGCAAACTTACCATGTTTTAAGAACACATTCTCTGTTCCTCCCTTCAGCCTTGGACTTTCCCGTTTTTCCCAGTCACCTGATCGCCACACCCACCTGCACACCTGCCCCTCGTTCCCACATTAGGCCACACCTGGCCCTCGTCAACCCCAGTGTGTATATATACCAGCCTGTTGCCATTTGCCAGATTGTTGTTCCTTATGTAGCCTTCCTGGCCTTGTTCTGTTCTGTTCTGTCCTGTCTACCTGCTTGGATTTTGCCTGTTTGCCTGCTCCACTTCTGGACTAAATGGCTGAACATCACAAATCTTCATCAAAAATTAGACTGAAGGTGAAAAGCCCCTGAGCAACCCAAGCAAGTGGTAGACATGAAAGAGCATCAACTTGTCCAATTACTTTCTATCCACATTTGGGGAGAAAAGGCTATAATTCATACACTGTTTGTCTCTACAGCCTCTAATAAAAGCTGACTCAGGGTGTGGGTGTGATGATGGGCCCATCATACATGGTTACAGCTGTGGTGGGGGAGTTGGAAAGGTTTGGGAGTCATTTTACTGGCACCAATTGGGTCTTTTCTAGCTTTGGATTTTAATTTTTTTATTTTATTTCTAGCTTTGGAGTTTAATTGTGTATTTGAATGTACTTAAGGTGGATGAGTGATCACAAAATACTTTGCCTGGCCATCTCTTCTTCCTATTCCTCCTCCTAATTACCTCTTCCTAATCATTATATCACTGTATCTGTGACAAGTATGAGAACCTATTGTGTAGAAATATATTTGCAGTTTGTGAGCAATAAACCGTTGTGAAACAGGATTCTGCCAGCTGCAATCTGTGTGTAAAGCAGTTAGACATTACAATTGTTCATCCATTTATGAATAGAAAGAAGGCAATGGAGCGTGTTGTGGCAATACTATAGTTAGATCAATACAATAGAGTGGAATTGTCCTTCCCGACAATGCACTGGTAAATGATGTGGTTATACTGATCATTTCAGGACTGCAGTCACTTGTTACAGCAGAAACGGATGCTACATGTACAGGATCTAGATTTGTCTTTGTAGAGCAATAAAATCAGTCCTCTATCTGTTTTAGCTGCACTGACATATGGAAAAGAAAATCCAATGAGAGCATCACAGAGTGAATCAATTTTCATATACAATAGTATTTATAGTGTTCTAGAATATTTATATTGGGCTATAAATGTTAATTTCCGAATGATATATCAAAGTAAATATTCTACATGGATTCTATGTAAGGGCTTTAAATCAATCTGATGTACTGGATTGAGTTAACTAAGTTAATATGGTTTCTATCCAGTGTTTTCCTCAGCACCTCACCATTTTAGCTCTCCTCTGAGCTCTGCTGGCAGGCCCAAAAAATAAGCTGGTGGGGGAGAGTCAGTGCTCCGACAAAGGGCCAGTTCAGCGGCTGGTGGGCTGAAAGCAGTAAGGTGGAAAAGGCTTGGTCTGGCTTGGCTTGGCTTGACTTATCTGCTGATCTGAACCGAGGCAAGATGGTAGGAAAAAATGCCAACACCTGACACATCGGTTAACGTGGCTCATGGCTGGGCTCTGCTCCAGAGCTGTCAAGGCCAATAACGTCAGACGATGTTCCACCGCCCTCACACACACACACGTGCACGCACATATACTGTCATCGCAATATCCCTCATCAAACCATGGACCAATGTTGACCAGAAAAATCATCTGCACCCTTTGTAACAGCATCTCATCCCCCAAAACAGATCACACATACTGTGTGTGTATTACAGAAAATACTGTATTTTGCAGAAGGGTGTCAAATATAAAAAAAAAGAACATGGTCTCATTTTGGGAACGCAAACCGATGATGATGGCAGGCGATTATGAGAGCTGATCCAATTAAAATCTTTGCTCCAGTGAAGTTACCGTGCGTGCTATCACAGCAGCTTAATTATCTATCAACTACAGTATGTCTCTAAAATATCACTACACATAATGTTCATAAAATGTGTTGTTTTAACAAATGAGAGAGAGCCAATTAAGAATAAGAGTTTATGACAAAGTATTACTTGATTTTGATGGGGAGTGCCCAGAGAGAGTAAAGTGCAAATAAGACTTCAGGTTTGGTTTCCAACGTTCAAAGCAAAAGTACAGCGTTGCTTTATTTGTATTTAATTCTCACATCAAAAAAGTGAGATGTCAAATTCAATGTATTACTATTAAAGACATTTTTTTATGCATTTCTTTAGAAAAATATGTGACAATATGTGTCATTTCTCAAGAGGTAAGGTAACTTTCAAAATGAGTCGTTTGGTGCAAAAATGTTTTTGCCAACCAATCAGCTGCCTACATTTGTCACCATAGTAACATAACTGGAGCCGTAGCCAGGATTTTGGAAAAACTACAACCCCCATGTTGGCCAAAATGCTGTCTCAAAGCCTTCACCACACAGCAAGGGTTTAATTATTGTGGAGAATCAAACTGTAAAAATATTTAGTTATGAGAATTAGCCTCCAAAACCCACTACATGTTGTAAAATGTAAACTCTTTAGTTAGTCAAATCCTCCAAATTCTCAAACAGTACAGAGGACATGACCTCGGTATCTTTAATTGTGGCTACAGGCCCATTTTATATAAGTTCTACATATTTATGCTTTTATTTTGAAGGTTAGACATTCAAATAGGAGGTCTTACCTCCACATTAATGTGTATAATTAAAACTTTTATTAGTTTCCATGCAGTAATGCAAGGATAACTTGGTCCCCAGATTAAAAGGTTGCCGGCTGGCCAGAGCACTGCAGCGTATCTCAGATATTTGAGATGGCTGCAGTGCTGACAGTCACAGTCAAAATCTCAGCTCACCTCAAGTTAAGAAGCAATCTCTCCAGAATCATTGACCCATGACCTTTTCTTCCAAATCTGCTCACCCTTCACAACTCCTTTCTCTGAACTCTGTGTGTGTGTGTGTGTGTGTGTGTGTGTGTGTGTGTTTGCCTGCATCTGTGTTTGTATGTGAAACACGAGCGATAGCAGGTAAATATCGGCAGCAGGTATATGTTGTGTTTTACAGTATGTTTGATATGTGCTACTACATGCTTGTTTGTGAATGTGTGTCTGTGTGTTTTGAGCCAAGATGACTTTGTCAATTTGTTCTCCTGCCATTTTTCTCAAGGGTGAGTCTTTTGTCTGAAAACGGGAGAGTGCTGTACATTCTAATGAATGTGTACACTTTATGACCTGTAATTAATGGATTAAGGACATTTCTACAATGAAAGATAAATAAACTGTACACCCTTCCTCCAGAGCAGCTCTGATTCCAATACATGTTTAAATTATATGCGGCTGCAATGTGCAAGTACAGAGCACTGGGTGAATTTTGACTTGATATTTGACAGTTGTGTAGGCCACCTTGTTTAGCTTTTCATTACATATTGCATGGTTAAAGGTGCAATCAGTAATATTTTATTGGCTCTTTGTTCAAAATTTATGAGCAGGGCTCCACAGGTGTTGCTGAGCATTGTCACTCCTCTTTTACCTTCTGCTGAGATATCGACCTTTCTAAACAGACAAGAGACAGCCCAGCTGTACTTGGAAATACTTTATCCTCCCAGGCTCTACACTATGGAGTGTGGTATGCACTTTTTTTTGTTTTCCTACAATCTAAATGAACATCGGAGCAGCATGTAAAACGTAGAAGGAACTTTAACTCAACAATTTGAGGCAAAGCTGGCATTTTGTTTTACAGAGCTAGCAAGCTATGGTGTAGCTAACATTAGCCACACAAACTGATGTTTTTGTTGCATAATGTGGCAAGTGTCAGCTCACCACTGTGTCACTTTCACAGTTTTTACCTAACATCCAGCAGTAGTATTCTCATTGTGTCCATTAAGGTTAGCCTTTTTTAAAGCAAATAACTTGTGAACCTCTACTCTTTAATTTATTTTAAGTGAGTTAGGGTTATATATATATATATATAGTTCCTCTACCTACTTACGTGACAGCCTGGATGCCTGACAAAATGAGTTCACAAGAATGATTCTGAACCATGTATGTATTATCAGAACAGGACACTGTGATTGCAGCTATTCATTCCACTGAGACTTACATTCTGCTGTTGATTTCATGCTATTCTGCCGATCGACAGTGGGTGGTGGTAACCTGCCAACAAAGGCAGTGAAGATGATGACTACTAGCTAGGAAACACAAGAAAACAATATAAAAAAAGAAATCAGATATGCAAATGTTTTTTCTGGAATAAAAAGTATTCAATATGTTTTTTTGTACTTTGTTCTACAATTGTACTTTGCTTGTTTACAAGAAAGCGCCACAGGGCACCTTTAATATGTGGTGGGCTACACAACGTGGAAGCAAACCAGGAAGAGAGAACTTTTTGGCATAGTCTCAGTGGAATGAATAGCTGCAATCACAGTGTTCTGTTCTGATAATACATACATGATTCAGAATCATTCTTGTGAAGTCATTTTGTCAGGCGTCCGGGCTCTCACCTCATCACTCCCCAACCCTGCAGAGATTGGGGAGTGACGACGTGCATATTCTACATTCACATTATAATCCCTGACACAAGTCGGCCGACTGAAATTACTTTTTAATTTATACTTTTTTTGCTCCTCAGTATATAATGCAGTCTAGTACACTACCACTACAAAGCAGAAGTACAGAAGTACATAGTTTTCAATGCAGGGCTATTGTATTGTATTGCATTGTACTGGTGTTTCTATTTTTCTGGTCACTTAGTTCATATTTAACCTTTTTGCTTGGCAGCGTGTAGGCCCTTTCTTAATCCACTTGCCTTTTGTAATGTTAAAATCTCCACCTGTGGACCAACATGCTGGCTTGGAATTGAATTCTGTCTAAAACTAATTCCATAAACATTCTCTCCCATGCTCTGTCTCTCTCGGCTGTAGTACTATCTCTAAAAGAGATTAAGAAGAAAAAGGCAAGAACAAAAGGATTCTTTTTTTCATTTTTTAGGAGAAACGGCTTCATACACAACTTTAGGCAACACAACATTCCCAGGTCCTTGTTGAGTAACACACCATGTCCTCCATTACTTCAGACCAGAATTCTGTGTGTGAGTGAACATCAGCAGAATGCACTTCCTCCTTCCCAATTAGCCCAATTAGCGAGTGAATGACAGAGTGGTGCAGATGGGCAGCTGCAACCGCGGAAAAGAAATTGTTTCAAGCTCAGTTAGCATTTGGCCAAATGAGCAATACAACAGGTTCAAATGGGAGGAGCGGAAGGAGTTTGGGGGGTTGGCAGTTGGCAACTGGGACGGTGAAGATGCGTGTGATGTAAAATCAGAAGCTCAGGGGGTTGGCGGGCTGGTGTCAGATGCTAAGACATACGCCGACATGATGGGTGCTGAAAGCAGGGCAGCTTGTAAGCACATTTGATCCTTGGCAAGGCTATATCAGATCAAGGAGGGGGGGTTAGGTTCCTGATTGGCAGCTGATAAGAAGGAAGTGATGTGTGTGTGAATGTGTGTTTTCTTCAAATCTGTGTTGGTTTATCATCCTGTCTGTCTTACTATTAAGCTTTATTTATCCTTTTAAAAGTCTGCTGAGCATGCATGGTCTTTTCCAGCGATGCCCTGATTCTTATTCATACTATTACACACAAACCACAGCTGGGAATCACAGATTTAACTTGAACTGACAGTTTATGCAGTCATTTAAAAGCAGAGCAAGTTTCAGGCCCTCTAGATTCACTGAAACCAATTTAAATCAAACCTGTGCTGACAGTGCAAAACAAGGTTTTAATAAATAGTTTGTAATTGCTAAAAGTTAACGTTCTCTTCAACAGCAGCATAATAAAAAAAAAAAACAGAGGAGGATGTGAGGTCCATCATGTTGGACCCGTTTAATATTCTCCAAGAGAAGTTAAAGTGACCTGAGTAACAGCCTGGGAGAGAAGCTAGAGAAGGGCCCTGGAATTTGTTCAATGTAATGTAAAGCCAGAGAGATGCCTGTGTAAATGTCATGGGTCCATCACCTGCGAGTAAGGTGCATGTAGAAGTTGGGGTACAAGCAAAAAATTCCACTGCCACCTGTACCTGAGGTGGAGGAGAGTGGAGAAAAAAAGGCAGGTTCAAGCAAGTGTTGCTCTTTAAAGTAATGAAACAAAAATATTAACTGAACTATCTTAAATCTACTTAGTTTTTAATATAACAATTTACCAAATTATTATTGTCCACTGGTTCCCATAGATCCATGTGTAAACATGATACTGGTCACTCCCCAAAAGATTGGGGAGCAAATAACTTGTAAACCTCTACTCTTTAATTTATTTTGAGTGAGAAGAGCATCTCTTAAAATCTTTAAAAATACAAGACAGTGAGTAGTAGTAAGTGATGAAATTGTATTGTATTTTAGAATTGTACTTTGTTTTATTTTGCTTCCTCTTGTCATCATGTTGCTGTTTCATGTCACTGCCCACATGGCACTGGAAGAGGGTTCTCCCTCATGTGATCTCTCCCAAGGTTTCTTACTTTATATAGTAGTATAGTTCTTCTACTTACTTACGTGACAGCCAGGACACCTGACAAAATGACTTCACAAGAATGATTCTGAACCATGTATGTATTATCAGAACAGAACACTGTGATTGCAGCTATTCATTCCACTGAGACTATGCCAAAAAGTTCTCTCTTCCTGGTTTGCTTCCACGTTGTGTAGCCCACCACATATTAAAGATGCCCTGTGGCGCTTTCTTGTAAACAAGCAAAGTACAGTTGTAGTACAAAGTACAAAAAAACATGTTGAATGCTTTTTATTCCAGAAAAAACATTTGCATATCTGATTTCTTTTTTTATATTGTTTTCTTGTGTTTCCTAGCTAGCAGTCATCATCTTCACTGCCTTTGTTGGCAGGTTACCACCACCCACTGTCGATCGGCAGAATAGCATGAAATCAATGGCAGGATGTGAATTACACCACCCGCATGCTCATGTGTGTGCTCGTGCATGCAATAAACAAACAAAACAGGGACATACTCATACAAACATTAGAGTTTCTTTCCCTGGCTAGAAAAATAACTTGTATAAAAGTTTTACAAATATTACATGGTGTATAAATTCAAAATACAAGGTGTTGTCAGTTTTACAGACATGTCTCCATAATTGTGGTCTATGGTGAAAATGGTTTTTGAACTGCAGTGGATTTTTGCTGTTGCATTACTGTACAATTCTGTTGTTGGCCACTGGGTCAAATCAGTAGCAAGGCTGACTCTGCCACATTTGTATCCAGCTCTCTTAATACCTCCATTCTCTGGGTGCTCTGCCATCTTTGTTGTCGATCATTTCACGTACCTCTCGCTGAAGAGGAGGGAGACGACGTACAGTTGAGAGGTCCCTTCTGGTTGCTGTCCATCATGGAAACTGATCGTGGTTCATTGTGTCATGCTGATAAGTGATTAGAGTTGGTTAGAGGTGTCAGTATGCCTGTGTCAGGTCAGTGTGTTGGGAAAGACACAAGCACCACCTGGGTAATTGGTTTTATCTCCACCGGGGGCCCTCCATACTTAAAATGTTTGTACTGAAAAGGACTGGAAGGTACTTTGGATCAACACATCTGCTGATCAACATAGGTCAAGTGCATACGTGTGTGTCTCAGTGTGAATAAGTCTGTGTGCTCGTGGGGAGTGTATCAGTGAGTTAGTTTATTTGTATGAGCAAGCACCTGTACTCGTAATGCCCCAGCCCTTCACAGTTCACTGCCTCTTTCCAGCTAATTTCCATCCAGAGGCGTCATAGAAGAGACTTGATTATACTCCATAACAAAGTGAAAAGCAGCCCTAATTTACACTCCGGACTCCCTGCTGAGAATCATTATCTGCATTTGTGGCATTACACCAAAGGTCACACTGATTTCTTCAGTTGTGCTCAGACAGACACACTACTCCAAATGGGTCACAGAGTCAGAGAGATTAATCTTTCCAACTTCCTCGTCTGTGTTGGATGCCTCCTTTTGTTGAGCACAAGTGAAGAGCAGAAATTAAAGGCTGCTATCTCCTGTTCTGCAATATAACTGGAAGGTGGTTAGCTTTTTCTCTGTAATTCGATTTCCCCTGGGCAGTCAGAGTCCTTTAAACCAGGGCTTTGATTCTTCTGTCAACATTGGTGACAGTGTCAAAGGAAAATGGGCATTAAAGAAGGGCTGTGTAGCCTTTCCTCTGGTTCAAAGGAGAGATCAGAGCCCCACTTTCTGTGTGATAATTATGAGATGTTTAAAATGGTCTGCCCTGGATTTACATAGCTCAGCAGGTACTTTCTAAACTAAACTAACTTTTGCTTTAAATGAACAATCTGCTATGTGCTGTGAGTCCTGTAGAGTAAACACAACAGCTGTTTCCTGACTGTTTACTGACATTTACATGCATTTTACATACTTTTTTACATTTTTTTCCCCCCAAAGGTGGCACAACACAAGCCTGAGGGGCAGAGCTAGATTAATGTAACCCGCTAGAAGGCCCCCATTCCTCCTACTCTCTGTATACAGTATTGCCTGTATCCTGATGCCTTTAAGTACCCATCAGGTACAATGCATGTGGCAGAGTACACATGGCAACATCATTGTATTTTGCCCAGACCCGAAAAACCAACCACTACTTTTATGCATGAAGTTACTTAATTTGATTAAACACAAATTTATTTAGGGGTATGCACCATGTACTACCAAGCATGGTATTGAATAATAAAGGTATTACAACTGTTTTTTAACATGGACCCCTACAAGACAGAAACTCAACATTAAGTGAAAAATGAGAGAGCCACCTTAAAGGCTTCAATATGCTTCAAATGAACTAGTGTGTTCAAAGTGTCGTCTGAAGGCAAACATTTATATACCTGCTTCATATGGCTATAATGCTCAAAGGCGGGGTAAAAAACCTGTGGTCACAGCATTACGACACACACTTTCAGACAATCTTTCCTTGAAGACATTCATGGCCAAATAAGAGCTTTGTTTGAAGCATGCTGATGCCTTGAAAGCCCTGAAAATGTATTTTCTCTGTGTAAAATAGTAATGTAATAGTGAAAGTAGTAGTAGTAGTAGTAGTAGTAGTAGTAGTAAGACCCTTACTATGAGTAATAGTAAGAAGTATGAACACACACATTTCTGCCAAAGTTAGAACAGTTTTGGTTATCTCAGATATTTCTTTTTTTTTCTCTTCTCACTGGTTTTAAGTGGGCAGGGCTCAGTTGGTACTTCCATGAACCAATCAGGACTTTTCAATCAGGCAACATTTAAATCAGAATCTGATGGCAGTTGATGGGTTGTTTTTTTGCTTAGATTTCCTTGTGACGACAAATGCTTCACTTCCCTCTCAGCCTCACCCATCTCACTTCATTCATTTGCAGTAAGGATCGGTGCAGAGGTTGATGGTGACGTCTGACCAGTTAAAATGCAGTTTAATCAATGACTCCACTCCACATTAATCTCAGCTAATGTCAGAGAGGCTGGTAATAAAAAATGTGTAATGTGTCTCACTGGCCTCACACAATCTCCACTCTCAGCTCCATTAAGCGGGGGAAAAGAGATATAATTTTCATATAGTGGAAATAGGATTTTGATGAGGAATAGCAAATGTTTTGAGAGACATCATTGGCAACGCTTTAGGCAGGCAAACAAAATGGGATTTATATTTGTTCCCCTGTGATGTCAATCTCGTGGGTGAAGACAGACCAAGAATCTTATCAGACTGATTCTAGTTCTTGCTTCTCGCATGCTTGCAGGGTGTTTTTTGTTTGCTTGAATAATTCAGGAATATTTCCTCCTCATCTCCCTTTAAATGTAATCAAGCCAGGCTGTAATTATATCCTTCGGAGGACCTTTCAACATACCTTCCAGGCACTTATTGTGAATTTGCATTTGTAATTGCTCTCTCTTCCTGCTGTGCTCCGCTGACTTGCAGAATAGCAATAAACAAAACATGTCTCCGAGTGCTTCCAACAGGAAATCAATAGGGAATCGTTCCTTTTAATCATCTGTAATCATTAAAAAAAAGCAGTTTAATTTTCAAGCGTGGAACCTCAGCCTTACAAGGCCTCAGTAATGAAACTGTTTCAGGTTTGGTTTCCACAAGAACCAATAATCCATCCATCAGCGGTCATTTGTCACGATGAAGTGTCCTTGAGCAAGACCAGTGAACCTTCTCCTGCTAACTGAGTGTGAGTTGCCCTCAAGCAACTGGTCATATAGGAGCTGATGGCCTAACAGTCAACATATTTTGAATCTAAGTCAGTGAAGTTAATGAGCAGCAGAGAATATCGACCCAGACATTGTCATGATGATCAGCTGGTCAAATTCTCTTTTAAAAATATGTAAATGGACATGTTTGGCATTAATGTTATAAAGCGACACTTCTGAACAAGCCACCAGGAGGGAGTTTGTCTTTGAAGCTGTGTATTAAAAGAGGACGTGAAGCACAAACGCAGGCTAATGCAAATCTAATGCTAAATACACACCTCAGTTTAAATGTTTTCAATTGAAAAGTATAGCCATTCACATGCAAATAAATAGTAAATAGATTACAGCTTAAATGAATAATGTCGTGGTTGCTAACTAATCATTGGCGAGTGACATATCCATCGTTCCAACGTCATTTTCAGTCGATCCGGAAGCTGTGGTATGGGTTGCTGAGAGCAGCGGACTTAATGTTTTCACAAAGATGGAAGAAACTTTAGTTTAGCTAGTTAGTTTTGGTTAGACGAATTTCAATTTTATTGAAACGAATATTTTATTTCTACGTCAACTTACAACAACCTGTACAACTGCGTCAGTCTCATCCACCCTTGGCTATTTCTGTGGCCGCTTTTCTTTTAAAACACTGCCGATTCGACTTCTGAAGACAAGAATATTATCTCAAAGATCCACGTTTCAACTGGGACCAGACCAGTACAACCGCACTCTTTAAATGTCAGCCACTGGAGCCGCTTGGGATCACTGCCTTGCTCAAGAGCACCACAGAATAACATTTTTGAGCGTAGGGTACATCATCTTCAAAAACAGCAGACTATTTACTAAGAGTAACTAATAATATTGTAGCAGATACAATATAAATACAATAAATGGAAATTTAAATGTAAGAACTACAGCATAATTCAGTTGAGCATGTCCAGATTTGCTACCTTTCAAGTAAAATCAAATACTTTTCCTATTAAAGAAAATGTGAGAAATGTAAAAGGAAGCCATGTGTTGTGCAAGCTGTGTGTTCAACAAGCACATCCTCTTTTGCAACAACAAACTAAGTATTTAATTGGATTTAGCTCATTATCATCTCTTATTTGTCATCTTTTCCTCTTTTTCCATCTGGCTTCTTAGGAAACATAGTGCATTCAATTACTTCGAGGTCCATTTCTTTCCACAGCAGGCTGCAGCTGATGTGTATGGAGTGAGGGGACAGACTGGCTAACCGCTGGGTGATGTGTGGTTTATGGATGACTTATTCTGGGGCTCTCAGGGAGTCTGTGTCTAAGTGTAGCTCCTAAAGGGCTGAATTAGCCCCCTGATCCACTAATCAATTTGGAGAGGGAGGGAAAATTAAGGCCCATTTTTTACATTTTCCAAACAAATCCATATATGTCCTCCTCCTGCTTGACCAGCCGTCTGCAAAGAGAACAAGAGATATGCTGTTGCTGGTGAATTTACCCTTTCCTAACCGTTGATAATTCATCATATAAAGATACATTCCCATGTCAGGTCACTGATCGCAACCTGCGGCAATTATACTCAGGTACAGGAGTGTGTGAATGTCTTCCCTGACCTGTATAAATCATATCCTGTGGCATATTTGAAGTATTATCATGCTATAATGAAATATTCAAATGTGGTCTGCCTGCTTCCAGCACGATGGAGCAGGTAAGTCTGTAATGATGACATAACGGCCTGGGAGGAATAAATGGGATTCTTGGGAAATGAATCAGAGTCTCCAGGACTCTCAGTGTGACGGATGAGGCCAGAAAGTGGGTCAGAACCACAGGTTGGTTGGCTGCACAACTGGGCCGAAACACAACGCCCAGGGCAATGAAGGAGCGTCTGTGCTCTCTATACTGTTTGCCTCATTAGCATCACTGATTCTTGTATTTTTTTATTCTTCTAAAGAGACCTAACCAGAGAAAGCGTGAACGTATGAACAGAAGCAACGCTAACCCTTTAAAAGCGTGGATCTACGTCGGAAACAAACTCTTGGAGATCTTTAAACCTGTGCGTTCATGGAGGCGAAAGGTGAGGAAAGAATACCTGGCAGCAGAAAGGGATCTCACTAAGATAAACCAATAAGTGATTCATGCATTAAACATGAACTGCTCAGTTTGGATGTGCCATCCCTGAGAGTTAAGGCTCTGAAAGGAACTCATTCATATTTTAATCACACTGGAGGTTCAATTAATCATTGCACGGTTTAAGGGTGAAATTGATGAATATTCAGTTGCCAAGTGAAACGACTTCTGACCCTGGCTACTTGCATTGGTTTTAATCATATTCCTGCATATTGTGCTTCATCCGCCAGCTGTAATCTCTGAGGAGTAGCATCATACCACTCAAGGTTGCTTTTTTATTTGTGTAACACGTTGGTCTGTTTCACGGGATGAAAACATCTAAAAATAGAAATGTGACAGCTGTATTTTTGGGAACACTGACACAAGGAGGCATGAAAGTAAAATAAAAGAACTTGGCAGCATTCTGCGTATTCATCCTCTGCTCTGTGTTGGTCTGAGGACCCTGAAGGCTTTGGGAGAGACAAATGAACTCTAAGAGACTTGGATATTCAGACAAGTGGCTCTTTAACCAGATGCCAACTATCATCTGTGTTTTATGAGGCTCATTTAGATAGCTGATGGTGAATTATCTGTGCCAATGACATACACAGTTAAACTTGACACTGTTTTTTCTTTGACAGGGGTTTCGTCATTGAGACGCCCATACATAAAAGACTTTTACAACCCAATCCTTGTTATCCGATAACATAACATTGTGCTTACTATACAGTGATTCTAGCCAATGTGGAAATCTTTCTGCTGGAATCACCTTTACAATAAAATGGAGACAAGGGAAGACAAACCTCAGGTGGCTTTTAAACAATGTTGACCTTAATCCAACAAAGGCATTCCCCAGCTCTTTCTTCCCTCATTTCCTGTCTCTACTGTCAGCTGTCTAATAACGGCATAAAATGCCCTAAAAATATATATTTTTAAACTAGCAAATGCTTATTAATTTATTTTAATTTATTTGTTTAAAATGTTCTATATCTATCTAACTGTTCTATTATATATCTCTTTCAGTGATGGTCTAAAGGCTGTTTCAAAACCACCTCCACACTAAATCCCTTTATATTTCTTGTTTTTTTTACCTAAAAGCAATAAAATAAAAAGACACTGAGTCTCCTAATTTCAGCTTTCCCTGAAAAACAATTGTTTGGACATCCAAACAATGACTAACATAACAAGTATTACAAACCCATTACAACTGTCTTTTTATTACTTCTGATTATTGCTTACTTACATGCTACTACTCCTACTTACTTACTATTATTATTTTTTTATTATTATTATTTATAGTTACTTCTAGGTCAGATTAACCATCTATGTACCTTATTCATGAATGCCTTGTTTTGTTTAAACTGTAATTTGGGATGTCCAACTGAGAAGTTGTACAGAATGAGAATATATAATGTAAAGAAAGAAGAGGAAGGTTTTTTGTTGAGAAAACAACAAAAAAAACCATTTTTTTAAAGCTCGCTCTATGTCCTTGGCCTCTTCGGACTCTGTTATAAAATGTGTTTCTAGTAGAGTGTTCTCAGTTTTTACAATAATGTTGGTGAGTGCAGTGTTAGGCTTACCTGTAGTGAGCAGAACTACAAAGAACAAAGAGACCCAGATCTTGAGTAATCAGACACTTTTATAGACACTTTAATCCCCCATAAAAGATGGTTTTCTGTGAGAAACACTGAAAAAGATTACCACAAAGACAGAAGATTAACATGGACAAGTAACCAAAATGTACTAAAGTATATGATGTAAGAGGGGCTGTTTGTTCAGACAGATAATGGCAGAGGGCACAGTGTGTTGAACAGTCCCAGTCTTATTATTTTTCATTGCGGAGGAATCACATGATGTCCTGACATCAAGGACACACTGTTGTACATGGTACACGGACAACGAGACCTCACCGTTGAGTGCAAGGAGACAGTTCAGGACATGAATGAGACAACAGACTTGCTGTCACCATTCGTATCATTGTCATTGTGTGAACACCATTCAGCTTCATTTTAGGTTTTCATTTCTTGCATGTGTACTAGGTGCTTTTTTGTTTGAGAACAGAAAAAAAGGTCAAAACTGCCTTGCTTAGAATACTTTTTTTTTGTTGTTCATTCCTAAAAAGATTTTAGAGATACAAGTCACCAGACAGCGATGATATGTCCAAAAGAACCAGGTAGCACACTGCAAGGCTGCAGCTGTATGTGAGACTTTTGCAGATAATGGAAGAGTAGAATGAAAGTACACAGGATTTAAATTGTTTCAATCTTATTGGCAAGTAAATGACAAGCTAAATAGCCAGTCACATGCCAGTGGTCTCCTCCAACAAAATGGACGGACATTGATCTGCCCTGTTATGGATGAATAAGGGTTGGACTAATCTGCTTATACACGCTATCGCCCCCGCTGATTAACCAGGAATTAAATATGCACTGGGCTGCGCAGTCCTGCACAAGAACATTTTAGTGGGTTGCCACTGAGAATCTCCAGACAGCAATTTAGCGCTTTAGCTCCCCTGGCCATGCTGGCTGGGAAATTATGGAGCCGGGCCGCTGAACGCTGAAACATTGAAGGAGGATCATCAGAGTGTCTCACTGGCTGCCAGAGACCCTGAAATGCAGATGAGTCCATATGGCTGAAAGAGCCTGCCGAGGAGAGGATCCTCAACCAGGACAGGACAGGGATGGAGAACAGAAAAAGAGAGTGGAACAAACACATTCTACAGGACTTCATGCTCAGCTCCAAATTTCCACTCATATCTGAATTCTTTCTGTGACTGTCCGTTTCTATTCCAGGATGCAAACTGTAGCCGAGGCCAATGTGAGCTGACAGCGATGTTCAAAAGGCTCAGAGACACAAATGAAAGATGTCATATTTGTTTTTGGACCTACACTTCTTACTGCAGATTTCAAGCACATTTTTGGTTTCATTGTGTGCTAGTGAGGTTTGGTTGAATTGAGGCATCTTCAGTCCAGGCTTTCTCTCTGTCACTGCGTCTTGTTACTGAGTTAATGCAGGCTCGGCCCAGCCAAAACACCAAGAAATGACAATGAAGTCATTTCAGGTGAAAATCAGTCTTAGATTTTCATGGCCTGGTCTCTGGGTTGTTCCTCCAACATCCCTGATTACTTTGACCTCACCTTTTTCAGCACATGGCCAATACTGTATAGTTAAGGTTAGGAAATAACACGTCCTCATTCCTAAATGACAAAATAGGTCGTTTGCCAATGACTCTCAAAATGACTGTAGTCTCCAACGACAGGCGTACCGGACCTTCGTCATCATGGCAAACCCTGACCGCCACATCTTTACATGCCGCTTTGCGAATAAGGACGTAAAGGACATGTTACTTCCTGCATTGGCGTTCATTCCTGGCATTGGAGGGAAATCATGCACAGCAGAATCGTCCAATGTGAATGTAATTTGATACTGATACTGCGCTAAGATACTTCAGGGTCAGATTTTATTCCGCATATCCACGTGTGGTCTGGGTGGGAATTGAATAAAATGTTAACCACATGCATCTTCTCTATGCACTGATGAGATTTGCATTTCAGCTTCAGTTTGAGCACAGCCTGAGAGAGTCAGAGTGGCAGAACTTTGCCTTTTTACCTCAGCAAAGTAGCAGCCTGTCTAAAAAAAAGTTCTGCTGCACAGGAGAGGATCTGCTGCCCCTGGATACTGTGACGTGTCCGCTCCAATTCCTGCGCTAAACACTATTGGCAGAAGTGTATGTGCAGGTTTGTGTTAGTGTGTCTGTTTGTGTTAGCATCAGTGTGTGTCTTCTCACACTTTGTGGGCATGTTTTTGTGACTCTTCTGTTGGCGTGTATGAGTTTGTGTTTGTGTAGGTGATGGAGAGTCCACTCCAGCAGGAAGGCAGAGGGAAATGCATCACTCTAAATTATAGTACTTAGGGTTGGCAGTGAGGGAGGGAAGGGTTGCCGAGCCTTTGGGGGATAGTAGGCGGACAAATGCATCACATGCTCTTACTACAGAATCCACAGACGGCAACCTTTTGCTCATATAAAGACGATAATGAATCAGAGCCGAGACTGATGTCAGAGAGAGCTACTTCCCCTCACCCTGCTCTCCAGCCCAGCAGGTGGTCTCCAGCTTGTGTCTTGTTTGTCTCTTGGCCCTTGCCGTAGCATGAGTCATTGCCCTTAACATGAAGAGCAAGACATATGAAGCCAGGGCGCATACATACAAGTACGCACTACCAAACACAAATCCACATCAGGCTTACATAAAGAACATCACTTCCTCAGAACACAGCTGCTCCCAGAGGAACTGAGGGATTCTGGGAGCTGCTTCTGCTCTGCAGCCAGAGCGCTGCCGAATTTCAGGAACAGAGGGATGAATAAATAGAAAATCAATGGGGCTGCATGGTGTGAGGATGCAGGGCTATTTTCCCAATTACGGCAAATGTTGCTCCTAGTCGGTGATGCATATCATCCCTTTACTGAGCCACCTGACATTCAATACAATGCCTTTCATGTTTCTAGGACTGAGTTAGGATTCAGTAGCATTTTGTTGAATCTAAGGATAGCGCTAAATCTGCTTTTTTAATCCAGTTTTAGCTTTGGACAATTTTAAGTAACACTATCTATAGATATCTTAATATTCAGGAAATTAAACTCAAAAGATTGACATTTAAAAAATCTCTCCCTCTCCCTGCATCAGTATTGCTGCCTGTTCTTCCAGCCCCACCACCACCCCAGCATCCACCTGAAGGCTCCGGCTGCGGGGTTTAAGATATTTGCTCATCACTCCCCAATATCTCCATGTAAACATATCTGCGGGGAGTGATGAGGTCGGAGCCTAGAGGCCAAACTCTAACTGTGTTCTACTGCTATAATAAACATTTCAAATGTGGGTTGTCTGACTGAAATAAAATTTCACAGGTTTTTGTGTGTTTGGTTGTTGTTTTTTGTTTGTTTATTTTGTTTTTGCTTTTCTTCCTTGCCTAGCTGTACAAGCTACCAGACAAACGTCCACAGGGGGAAAAGTCATTTTGTAGGATAGATGGCTATGACACCTCTAGCACACTGATCAACATAAAAACCTACCTGCAAATGTCAACACAGTGCTTTGTTTGCAGTGGTACTGAAGAATAGGGACCACATTATTTAGCATCTAAACTGACCAGTTTGTTCTTAATTTATAAGCTTCAGTTACCAGCTGTAGTTTATTGCATCATGTCTCATTGCCCCTGCTGGCTCTGCTGTCAGTCAAACACATACACTGGCCAGCCCACTCTTTTTTCCCCCCATTCGATGATAAAAAACCTCCCATTAAATTTGTAAAAACTGTCTCTAAACTAAAATGGAGGAAATATTTAATAAATAATAGTTGACAGTGAAGATCATGGTGTGCAGTAATTCATATAGTTGATGTGCTGCATCAGTAATTCAAAATTGCAGATCAGTTTGAATACCTTTCTCCTGCTTTAAAGCACCATATGTGAGGGGACTCACTCTAAATTGGCACTGACAAACAATGTCTCTCGGGATTTGATTGAGTGAGTAATAATAATAATAATAATAAAAAAACCTTTCCACAGCTTTTTTGTGAAAGTCACTCTGCAAACTTTCCTTGGGAAGAGCAAACTTTGAAATTCAAATGTGCCATGGTGGCTGTGTAACAACACAGTGTGAGAAAAATCTCTAAGTAAAGACAGAGACTAGACAGCATGGCATCTTCTTTCTTCAAATGCTGCCAAAATAATTGAAAGGAGTCCCTCTGAGGACAGATCATCAAATGTTTGTTTTTTACATGATCTGCGAACTTCACCAGCTTTAAAGTGGCCTTGACAGCAGCGGGGAGAACACTCCTGTTTTTCCATCTGTGATGAAAAAGGCAGTTCAAATGGCTGCTAAAATACGGCAAATAACGCATGAAGTTTGGTTGCTTAAAATGGTCCCGAAGCACATCTCTTCAACTGCTCCCTGCTGAGACAAATGCAAGAGTTTCTGGCCTAATTTCAGGTGGAGTACACTGCAAACGGGCCCATTTCTGTTTGTAAAGCAGCCCAGATATTCCCTGCTCTCCTCAAATGCTCTTGTGCTAGCAGCATGTGTTTAAATGGCAGCATTACGGCTGTTTTTAAGAGCCAATTGAAGACACCCTTTAACAACTTGTAATAAAGGCCGCTTCTTCCACTGACTTCTTCAAATTTGTCTGTAATCGAAGCAGAAATTGCATTGCTTTGTGCTGCGGTGGTTTTCAAGTTGACTGGCCTTGCTGAACAATGAAGTCATCAAGTGAACATTGCACTTTATAAGAAATTTCTTTCTAGAAGTGATCTCTACTTAGCAGAGCTGCTCAGCAGTGGGCATTTAGCTCAATGCCATTTCAAATCCAATATGAACCATATGTCTAATAAGCCTCATTCCCCTGTCATCCTTGGATAGAGATACAAAAATGACTCAGAATTACTGCTGACATTTTTCTAATAACTGTGTCAATAATGTCTAAACCTCAATGACGGCTACACAAAGCCTCACTAATGCATACAGTTCTGTCAAATTAGCATTACAGTTTCTCTTTAATTACTTGAAATCACCTCTAATAAATAAGTGCATGTCTAAAAATCTTTATGACCAAAGCTGAAACACACACACACAGTACAGTTCATGTACCATAGTGGTATGTAGCCTTCAGATCAGGTGACGCACAGGCCTACCGTACATCCAGGGCGGACCTGAAGAGGGGCATCAAGAAGGCCAAGCATGACCACAAGCTGAAGGTGGAGGAACACTTTGTCAATTCTGACCCCCGACGCATGTGGGAGGGCATTCAGGCCATCACCGATTACAAGCCCAGCAACTCCACACCAACTGCCATGAATGTGTCCTTCCTCAACGAACTAAATGACTTTTATGCACGTTTCGACAAGGACAACAAGGACAAGACCGTTAAGACCAAGCCCTTGAATGACTACCAGACCCTTACACTCTCCTCCATAGACGTCCATAATGCACTGAGCAGAATTAACACACGTAAGGCTGCTGGCCCTGACGGCATTCCTGGACGTGTGCTCAGAGCTTGTGCTGAGCAGCTTACAGGGGTCTTCACAGACATCTTCAACCTGTCTCTCGCCCAAGCAGCAGTACCTGCGTGCTTNCTACCTGTAGTTTGCAGACCACGTTCGGATATTTATGGCTAAAACAACCTTTATTATTATTATTATTATTATCAACCATGCAAGATGTTTGTTAACAGATTAAACCTTCACTGCACAACATACAGCCTACAATCTAGTGTTCAATATTACAGTTACACAGAAAATTTGGATTTTCTACAAAACGTGGTGTTTGTGGTCAAAACTAAGAGCCAATCAGCTCTTTGATCAGGCGACAGTTGTGTTTCCCATCATGCCCTGGGTCTTGCAATCGGTGGAGAGCAGCTGCGGTGCCTGGCTCTAAAAACTGCGGCCGCCTCGATCTCATGAGGTTATAGTTGCACATGTGTGCATGAGGTCAGAGCAAGTCGGGATCAAGTCGGACACAAATCTAACCGGCATGCATTGATCGGTGATTGATTCTAAGCAGTTCAGGCTCATCTTGTACGAGCTTACTACATCTGCTGTGAAAAGGGTCTACTGAACGACATGAGGCCAGATCCTGGAAAATGGGTTCACTGAGGTAGACATTTGTCAAATGCAATGATCACAAATTTATATGGTGAGTAGAGATGTGCAGGTATACAGGTTTTACTATATTCTGTGGTGAAACATATTGATGGTAAAAATTTCTGTTGCCGTCATTATCATTCTTTTGGTCGAACAGAGGCAGAGCAACAACAGCAGGTCCATTGCTATTATGTGTTATTAACAGTCCGCCATTAAAAAAGGATTTTAGCTATTAACTGATCATAAACTGTGACTGTGAAAGGATCGATCAATTGTACGCACTTTATTTACGACATTTCGGTGCTCAGACCTTCGTCAGGCAAAATTCATAAATTAGATTCCAAAAATTAAATCCAAAAGAAATCAGCCTGAAAATCTGATCTATAACAACCAACCTTCTTTTGTTTATGGTGTTTTAGTGTTAGTGTGTGTTAGTGTTTGATTTTGATCTGTTTGTTAGGTTTGATCAAATCTAAGGCTTACTATACCTACTTTATTTTAGCACTAATCGTAGTATTTCAGGAAAGTTTGATGATTATTGTGATAATTCTGTTTACTGTGGCTACAGTGGTAGCATGGAAATTTGATACAGCCACATCCCTAATTGTAAGAGATTCAAATTGTGCAATTTTACCTTTGTGTCATTTAAAATCGACAAACATTTATAAATACAGAAACAAATCTAAATAGGAAACACCTACAAAGCAGGTGACTGGGAGTTTGCTTGGCGCATGTAAAAAAGATGAATGATCATATACACATACTCACTGATGGAGTGGCAAAATCATCCACCCATGCCCATGCCTTTCAAACTGTACGCCTGTTTGTAAAAGCAGTTTGCCATTCTTTTCTCTCTTTACCACCACTGCTCTGGACAAATCAGTTAAGCACGAGGCAGTGATGCGATATACTTTACACTGGACAGAGCACTGAGGAACAGAAGCAATTTAACAATTCCAAAGGGCGATACAATTCAATAATTAAGAAGACGCACAGCGGTGATATTGAAAACGCTAATTCATGCAGATGAGGTAAAAAACCCAGAGGAGTCAAAGAAACATAGAAGCTTAAGAACAATAAAGGCAGAAAGGAAAAAAAACAACAGCAACAAAATTACACTAACAAGAAAAGACAACTCAGTAAAGGAAAATGAGATTCATGAAGTTGAATTTAGAACACAAGGAAGGAAGAAACCTCGAAGAAATATGTTGATGATGCTGATGAACTACAAACACGAGGCAGATCTTGGAACTGGCGATGAGTTGTACCCTTTTATTTACTTATATTTATTTAGTCCCAAAATGCTCAGTTAGCCATGCATCCACATTTGGCAACTGTCAACTACTCCAAATTTAAAGTCAAACTGATTTTATTTACAATATTTATCCCGCAAATACAAGTTTATTTCAGGGGGTTTGACAATCTGTCAAACCCTGTTCTGTTCACAGTGCTTTTCTTTCACTACTGTTTATACATTCATAGCACACTGTATATCTGTTCACTACGCGTCTGTATATCTGTACATATATATATTTACGTTATACGCACATATAGCACATCTGTATAATTGTCCATATTACATCTGTATAATTGCTCTTCTGTATAGTAATATAGAACATTTGTAAATCTACCACACTTAATCGGTATATTGCTCTTCCGTAAATCAATGCTAATTTTATTTCCCACCTTTTACACTGCCCTTATCTGTACATAACTGCTCACATAACTTATCTGTACATAATCTGCACATGACTATTTGCACTTTTTACTATTGCACTTGCTGCNGAATTGCTCTGTCGCTGACCGCAAGGCACTGCAGCGGGTGGTGAAAACCGCCCAACGCATCACAGGGACTCCACTTCCTGCTATTGAGGACGTCCACAAGAAGAGATGTCTTCGCCGGGCACGCAGCATTTTTAAGGACTCCTCTCATCCTGCCAACAGACTCTTTCAGCTCCTCCCCTCCAGAAGGCGCTTCAGGAGCCTTCGGACAAAAACCAGCAGGTTTAGGAACAGCTTCTTCCCCACAGCTGTCACCCTACTGAACTCAGTCCCCTGCTGAACCTTCCCATCCCATCCACACTACACCATGGCTGTACCATTCATACCATTCATTGCACATGTACATGCTTACATTGTTATAGTCATTGTTATAGTCTGTTCACAGTGCTTTTCTTTCACTACTGTTTATACATTCACAGCACACTGTATATCTGTTCACTACGTATCTGTATATCTGTACATACATATATTTACATTATACGCACATCTGTATAATTGTCCATATTACATCTGTATAATTGCTCTTCTGTATAGTAATATAGAACATTTGTAAATCTACCACACTTAATCGGTATATTGCTCTTCCGTAAATCAATGCTAATTTTATTTCCCACCTTTTACACTGCCCTTATCTGTACATAACTGCTCACATAACTTATCTGTACATAATCTGCACATGACTATTTGCACTTTTTACTATTGCACTTGCTGCTCTCTGCACTTCTGATTAGATGCTAAACTGTATTTCGTTAATCTGTATTTATACATGTGTAATGACAATAAAGTTGAATCTAATCTAATCTAATCTAAATTCTTTAGACCATCGATTCAGATAAGAACTCCGTAAAAAAACAAAAACAGGAGGGATCCATTCTCCTCCATGCAATGTACAAAGTAGATGGAAGTAGCAGTCGTGGAATTATAATATGGTGAAAGAGAATTACAATATTAAGAAAATAAAAAGTATACTAAAATGTGCATATAAGTATATAAGTATAATATTAAGGACAGAAAGAGGTTGTATTAATGATCTTAAAAATGATTTTTGTGCAACTTCAAAAGTGATTGCTAACCATAAATCACTATTATATTATTACTATATTACACTATTATATAACTTTCTAAATAACAGCCCAGCTATAAACATTTACTGAGCACGCAACTACAACCAAATCTTTAAATGCTGCACCACCAACTCGACCTCAAACCTCAGTCCTACTAGAGGCTCTTGAGCGTGACCACCGCGAAACCACAGAACCTAAGCGTCTGAAGCACCCGAGTGTGCTCAGGACTGTCAAACAGTGGCAATCTCAGCCAGTAATAGGCCCATTATTAGAGTGGGGGGAACCGCAGAGTCAACAGAGGATAACACGGAGCGACTGATCAGGATAAATAAGTGGCGGAAGAGCCAAATCGGCAACTGGGGCATCACAATACATCAGAGATTTCCTTCCCCTCTCTCTCTCTCTCTCTCTCTCTCTCCTTGCTCCTTCTTCCATTCCCTTTCCTCTTGCGGGGTGCGTGCCCTCCCCCCCTCTTCCATCGCTCCCACCCGCTCCTCCACCCAGACCTCCCTTCCTCCCCCTCTCTGCCTTTGAAGATGCTTTGTTTTCTGAGTTGCCTCTAATCTTCAAATAGGGTGATCTAATAATGGCCCTAAGAGTGTGCATGCAGGCAAGTTGTGATGCGCTGAACCATTTGTGTCTGTGTAGATGCCTCCTGCACATGTCAAACTTTACACATGAATGTGTGTGTGTGTGTGTGTGTGTGTGTGTGTGTGTGTGTGCATGCATGCCCACATGATGGGAAACATGAATGTTGATGCTCCCCAACGCACTGCCCTGGGTGCCGTTTGGATGTCGTGCTGAGCCCTCCCTGTGCCTGTCTGAGATGGGTGAGGGGAGTCAACCCTGTGTGTGTTTGAGTGTGTGTGTGTGTGTGTGTGTCACAGCATGACGGCTGGTACAGTCAACACACACAGACAGCTGGATACCAGCAGTCTCCGCAGGAAAAAGGCGGGCAAAAAGAAAGAGCAAGGTGTAGAACAAAGACTTTGATACAGTCAATATAAACTTGATGTATAACATAATAAAAACTCCTTCCACAAACTAAACAAACCAGACTTCAGCTGTGAAGGGAGGATCCACATGAAAGGGCGTCACATTGTGTTGAAATGTGGTGGGGACATTAAAAAAAAAAAAAATGTAAACAGTCTTCAACATATGTGATTTTGGGGGGGATCCATATGCATCATTGGACAATGTGCATTTGTTTCTTCTATATTTACATTGTATGTTTTCTTATTGTGCAAATAAACCTTTCTCAAAGCGTTCTCATTTATTAGTCATCATTTCTTGGTGCAAGATACTTCAAGGTTTGTACAGCTTTTCAAGAGTAAAATTCAAGCACTTTTCAAGCACTTTCAAGGTACCTAAACCACAAATTTCCAGAATCTTGAAGCCTTTAATTGTTACTATAAATGCCAGGAGACAACAAACAAATATGACGAGTTTCATTTCAAATATTTAAAGATTTTTGGTTTACATGAGTGATTGTGTAGATGATGAAACACCAGATTATGTTGAAAATCAAGCATTTTGCGAGGACTGTATTTGAATTCAAGCATATTCCTAACCTTGCAAAAAAATAACTGTTAAAATTAACCTCTTAAGGCTTTGTACGAACCCTGCTACTTTTCAGAACATTTTGTAAAAAACTAGCTTTTAAAAAGTGATGGGAACAAAATTGGCCATTTGGTGGGGACATGTCCCCAGTGTAACTGACATCTACATGAAAGGGAGGATAAAAGGTAAAAGGAAGGTCTTCAGGATTTTCAAGACTAAATTTCATCTCCGTATTAGAAAGCAATCCTAAAATATTCAGCTTTCTCTAACTGCCATGTATGACATTTTCAAGCATGAGTGAATATTTTATGCACAATACCCAGAGAGACTGAATTGTCAATTTACAAACTCCCTCAGCTGTTCACCCTTCATACATCCAAACAAATGTATCCATTAGAGTGAAAAGATTGCCTTTTACAGGGGAAGACCTTGACAATGAGCTAAAATGAATGCTTATATCCACCACACCCCCCATCCTTGCCTCCCTTTCCTTGAAAGAATTTGGAGCAGTGGCAGCAGCAGCAGCAGCAGCAGCCAAGGCCCATTTGGATAGTAAAAAAACTCTCGTAAGGCAGAGGCCTAATTGAATTGCTTCTGATGGAAAGAGGAGCTCAATAACCTTTTACAGGTTTGAGTAAAGATGGAGGGAAGAGGGAAGGGCATAAAGGGGAGAGAGAGAGAGAGAGAAAGTGAGAGGCGACTGGCGGGGTGGTGGGGGGGGGGTGATGACAGGGAGGAGAATAATTGAGATGGACAGATAAGAAGGGAGGGAGAGAGGAAACAAAGAGGGGAGACGACAAAAATAGAGGGGGGGTGGTGGTAAAGATGGAGATAGATGGAGGCGGGGGGTGGGGAAGAGAAGTGGCAGAAGAGACAGAAAACTGAGAGAAGTACTGATTAATAGTTTTGATTGGCTTATAAGCTCGTCTTTTTTTGTTGTTCTCAGGGGAGGAAATGAGCTCGCTGTCGCACATAGCAACTGCGCGTGAGTAACTGATCCGTCACTAATGTGGCTGACTAGCTGAAAATTTCTAAATAACAGAGGTGGCATTGGCTCACACAAGCTCCTTGAACACATCGCGGGCTGCCCACGAACCCTCTGGCACACACTCCCACAGGCTCCTTCTTCAAAAAAACAAAAAATGATGCCCCTGTGTGTACACCATGTCAGGCTTACACACACAAAAGTCTTGCCTGTGGCATTAAGGCCATGCTGCCACATCTAATAAACTCTGAGGATGGACTCAGTAGGCTGTGGCATGGTGTCCACTTTGCTCTGCTTAGGCAGCATCTGTCTTAAGCCTGATTTTCAACGCGTCTGTTGTTGTGTCTCCGGATGCATAATCTGTGACTTCTTATGGCTCTTTCAATTTGTCGCAATTAACTTCCATTGATTTCCATTTTGTCTGTCCCACTCCGTTCCATATTCAACACCTCACACGCAAAGACGCTTTCACTTTAACAAAGAGTATCTCTTTCAGGTGACCTGGTGTGACAGCAGACGGAGGGGGTGGTTGGGTGTGAGGGTGTTTCCGTCTCTCACCAGAATCCTGTCCTCTGTTTTGCCGCTCCTCGTGTCCTGCTTGATGGCTCGCACAAACTTAATGGCCTGCTTGTCCAGCACCTTCCTGATGCTCTCTGGAGAGAAGAGCAGAGAGAAAAAAAGGGTAAAAACAGGAGAGCTAATTACATAATGTAAACACATAACGGAATGAAAAGCGCTGCCCTGAGATGCACTCAGAAACACTGTAAAAAGCTTTTAATAGGGGAAATCAATAAATTCAAATATACAGTTGGGTGACAAATGAAAGGAAAAACCTGAATACACGAATGGAGAAACATTAGACATGGATATCTTTTCTCTCCTGAATACCAATTCTGATACCTTAACTCAGGATATGAAGTAATACCTACGTGTAAGTGGTACTGCCCCAATACCAGGGCTCTTTTTCCCCTTCATACCTCACTGCATGGATCCGATTGGGTCATTCCTCTATGTGTAAAGTAACATGAGGATATAACTACATGTCATTCATGAAGTGACATTAGCTCAGTACGACTGAACGGAGCAGAATAGAAAACTGGGGGGGTTCTGGGGCTCCTGCTGTGACAATGCCGTTTAAGTGACTGAACACCTGTGGTAGATTTTGGAGTAACGTGTCAGACGGCGCTCTCAACCACCATCATCAAAACTCACACAGGGTCTTCATCAGCAGATAAAATTTGCTCAAGGGCAAGAATGAACTTGTCAAGCTCAACATTTAAGCCAACATGGACGATAGTAGAAAGTTTTAACATCTACAGTTTCAGGACAAATTAGCAAAATTCAGCTGCTGATGTAGACCATGCAATACAGTCAAAAGTAAAGCTGAAATTAATTTGTCAATGAATCGTTTAGTCGGTCGAGAGCAAATTCATCGGCAAATATTTTGATAATTGATTAATCATGTAAGTGACATTTTAAGCAAAAATGCCAAAAGAATTACTGGCACCAGCCTCTGACATATATATATATATATA